>WEIB01000951.1:0-23066 GCA_015476505.1 Urochloa ruziziensis | reverse complement strand
CGCAAAGAGGTGGGATCTGTCAATACCTCATCCTCGGAGTCGGAGTCGGAGTCGTCCTTGCTCTTCACGGAGTCGTGCGCCATGGTGCAGTAGTCGACGGCGGCGAAGGAGATGCCGTTGAAGTTGCGGTTCAAGCTCTTCTTCTCCTTGCGGTGGCCGCGGTCCTCATCTTCACTGCTTGAGCTTGACGACGTGTTGGTGGAGCTTGTGTCGATGTCGCTCGCATCAGCCACCATCGCTCGAGATCTGTGCTTCTTGTGTCCACCGTGCTTGTTCTTGGATCTTCTCTCTTCCTTGTTCTTGTTCTTGGCGCGGTACTCGTCCTTGGGACGGTGCTTGTGGTCGTCTCGCGGGCGGTGCTTGCGGTTGTAGTCGTTCTTGATCTCCTCGGGCACTCGGCGATGAAGTGGCCCATCTTCCCGCATCTGTAGCACGTACTCCCCGCACGCCTCGAACCCTTGCGGTTCTGGTACATCCGCTCGAACCTCCTCGTGAGCAACGCGAGATCCTCCTCGCTCAGCACCTCATACTCTTCATCTGGAAGGGACACAAGAGAAGACAAAGCAAAGTGTCTAGGAGTGTTAGCATGTCCATATCCAGAGCCACCGACTAGAGCCAGACTATGGGGATCAGTCGGACTCTTAGCCTTGGCAAGCAACTGTCTGTCCACCTCGGAAGACTTCAACTTCGAGAAAAGCTCATCAACAGACAGAGTCTCATAGTTTGCCGACTCCATGATCGCCTCAACCTTGGCACCCCATACGGATCTATCAAGTGCTTGCAGGAGCTTGATAGCTCGGTCATGATCCGAGTATGGGAACACGGTAATGTTGGCTTTCATGTTGTTGACAATAGACGTGAAACGCTAAAACAAAGCATCAACAGACTCTCCAGGAAAATGAGCAAAATTCTCATACTCCCTCCTGTACATCGAGAAAAGCCTAGCCTTGACATGGCTATCACCACCGTGGGCTACCTTGAGCTTCTGCCAGATCTGGCAAGCTAGGTCCTCGCCCAAAACACGCTCAAACTCCTCGGCGGACAAATCACGGAACAAGTAGTCAACAGCTCGGGCATTTGCCTCAAATCTATCCTTTGCATCCTGGGCATCTAAGTTGGTGGGATTGACATAGTTTTCATCTTTCGTCACATCCCACAGCAACTTTCCTTTGCCTCGCAAGAAAGCGCCCATACGCGCAACCCAGTTCGGGTAGTTCTTCCCATCGAAGTGCGGAGGCCCGGAACCCCATCTTGGTACGCCATCTTTGGATCTTAGACTGGTTAGAGTCGCAAAGACCCGTAACCGGCTCTGATACCAATTGAAGGACCGAAACGGCGACCAGAGAGGGGGGGAGTGAATGGGAGCCGATAAAAAATCTTTCCAACCGATCCGGCTATTCTCCCAAAACAACTCCGAAACCTCCGAGAGCAATCTTGCCAAGATCACGTAGCCACTGTCAAGCTACTGACCCTAGGAACAAGAAACGAGCAGCGGAACTCGAACCAATCGAAACGAACACCAAAATGACCCGAAACGCGGCTCGATCTAACACACCCAGAGGGGGGCGGTTAAACCGGCCAGGGGGGGCAGGTTAAACCGCCCGGGCCTGGGTGGCTCGGGAAAAAGTCAAAACAAAAGTGGATCTCACAAACCGCTTGAGCTCTTGAGGCGAGATTTTGGTCAGATGATCTAGACCTCCAGTGGAGTGTTTTCCCAAAAGATCTCGGCCTCTAACTCAGTACAACTCCCGGAATCGCAGATCTCGCGAAGAACATCATGACCTCGAGTTCATCCCGAAAATCTGAAATCCAGAGCGATTCTCGGCGTTTGGGGGCAAAGGATCACCAGCAAAAGAGGCACAAGGCACTCATACGTGAATCCCCCAAAGAAATCTGAGAGAAAACACCCTAGAACAAGAAGAACGAAAATCCCTCAAAAATAGCTCCGAAAATACCCACGAAAATAGAAAAAGGAAAGGGAGCTCGGGAAATCAAATCATGGCACAAAGATGAGCAGCACAAACTCAATCACATAACCATGAATTCACCTATACAAACTAGGAATGATTCGAAGTGGTTCTAGGTGGAGGGGATGAAGGGGAAAACAAGTTCAAAGAAAAACCTAAAGAGATAACTTGAAGAGATCAACAGCCACCAGCCCTGAAGGGGCCTATTAGTAGTCCAAGTGGTGGTGCTCTAAAGACTAAACTACCCCTAAGTGATACATACCCCTCAGGGGCAAATTTGACATTTGATCTCAGATATTTTCCGGCTCGGGCACCTTCCACTACAAGCTAGCTTCCCTCCGACGCAAGCCTTGCAGTCACGCCGCGTGTCCTCCGGATCGAAGCTCCTCGACGCCGATTTTGGGCCGGCCCAGGGGGAGGCGGTTAAACCGCCCCTGGGGGGCGGTTTAACCGCCCCTGACAGCCACCACTGGCCCAGCAGCCCAAACGTCGCCTCGTCGAGTCCTCGGCCTTGGTTTTGAGGCCCAAACCAAGGGAAACCGTCCACCGATGATTTTGTGACCAAATCACCAAACCCCGCGCGCAAACTTCGGTTGTTAGCCGCCACCTTGCGCCGGCTTCTTGTCCGCAGTACGAGCTTCGGTTGTGAGCCGCTACCTCGCACCGGAACCACGTCCCCTTGCTCGTTCTTGCCAGCATGTGAACCGCACTTGATCCACCGGCCATCGGGTCCCTCGAACCAAGCCTACTTGTCTCTCCGCTCCTCGGAGGCCGCCATGGCTAAGACCTTTCGCGCCTGTTCTTCACCTGCACCAATGCAACCAAGCCGCATTCTACACCTGCAGTACTTGAGCCAAGGGAAACGTCAATCCACACCACGTTGTCAATCACTCATCACACCAGGAAGCGACCATCCACCGGTCCTCGGACACACTGGGTCCTCATTAACCGCCCCCCATACCCAGTTTAACCGCCCCCCTGGGTGTGTTGAATCGAGTCATGTCTCGGGTCGTTTTGGTGTTCGTTTTGATTGGTTTGAGTTCCGCTGCGTATTTCTTGTTCCTAGGGTCAGTAGCTTGACAGTGGCTACGTGATCTTGGCAAGATCGCTCTCGGAGGTTTCGGAGTTGGTTTGGGAAAATAGCCGGACCGGTTGGAAAGAATTTTTATCGGCTCCCATTCACTCCCCCCCTCTCTGGTCGCCGTTTCGGTCCTTCAATAACCAGTCGTGGGTGCTCAGGGATGCTCACCGCCTCACCTCGAGTGGATTCCGAGTAGATTGGGTGGCCGGAGGTGGCGTGACGGCGGTGGATGGCGGAGCTGGGTGGCGGCGGCTCTGCTCGAGCTTGCTCCGGCGGCTAGAGTGGCTATTGGCACTCGGCTGAGGGCTGGGGGAACTCGAGGGTTTGCTGCAAGTGCGCTCGAGTGGTTTGCGGTAGAGCTCGAGTGGTTTGTGGCAGAGCTCGAGTGGTTTTTGGCAAGGCTCGAGTGGTTTGCTGAAGGGCTCGAGTGGTTTGCTGTACTCGAGTGGTTTGCTGGGGGTGCAGCGACGGAGTGGATCTGAGGAGAGGGCTCGACGGCAGAGCTGAGAGTGGCAGCTGGGGCTCTGGGAAGCTGGGGCAAGGGCGTGGCGAGTGCGGATGGTGAAGAACGACGGCGGAGCCATGCGCACGGCGGGGAGCGGCGGAGGGGCAGCCTGGCGGCAACAATGGCGAGCGGCAGAGGGGCAGCCTGGCGGCGACAAAGCAAGCGGCGGAGGGGGGGCTCGCATGCAGGGGTTGCGGGGCCTTTCATAGGCAGTCGAGGCGAGGCTCGGACTGCGGCGAAGCTGCCACGCGGAGCTCCGTGCGGCGCATTGCTGGCTGCCGCGGCGGACATGGCTTGCCGGTCGGCGACCGGTCGCGGCGGGGCGGCGCTGGGCGGGGCGGTCGGTGGCCGGTCGGGGTGAGCTCACGCACGGGTTGGAGAGGTGCTGGGCCCACGGCGACTGGATTGCCGGCCTTGGTCGGGGCAGCGGCGCTGCAGCCCGCCGGCGGGTCGCCGGCGACCACGTGGCACACGCCGGGCGCCCGTCGCGTCTGGTCGGAGTAGCGCGGGGGAACAAAGCGGACTTGTCGGGTGGACCGTGGGGACAGCGCGTGGCGCATTTAAGGCACAAGCATGGCCTCGGCGTCCGCGTCAGAGGCTGGCCGCCGCGTGGCGGCGCTGTCGGGCGCGTGACGCGCGCGGCGCCGGAGAGCGCCGGCAATCCATCGAACACATGCCGGGCGTCCATTCAAACCAACCTTTCTCCGAAATTTTGAACTGAAGTTCAAAATCTCCAAAAATCAAAGTTGTGTTCCAGGTTACTAGCTACAACTTTTGTAAAGGTTGACCTACGAAAAAGTGAGTGGATTCGAGAGAAAACCGAGTGGAAAACAGCATGGACTCGGGTGCCAGCCTGCAGTGAACTTCTGTGTTTGACTGACTTTGACTGGGATTTAAGGTGCCTTCCACTCAAAATCTCGAAACGAGCCAATTGACAAAAATGTGTCCCGTTAAAAATTGAACAACTTTTGTATTGGTCGATTTTCAAGTTCTTAAGTGAAATTTCGAATTCGAACCATGCCAACCGTGAAAGGTCAAAAGTTCACCGAGGTGCCAGGGAATTTTTGGTAGGGTTCCTTTAGTGAAAATCTAGGTGAGGCCAAATTAAACTTAATTAGGCTAAGACAAAAGGTTTAGCAGGTGATTAAACAAATGAACACCTAGATTGTCACAAGTGGAGCGAGGGAGAAACGATGGAGCTCTAGGGAGGCGTTGGAGACGGCTGGGAGGTGGAGTACCGCGGCGGCAGCCTGGCGGCCGAACTGAGGCGAGGAGGGGTGGCCATGGTCGGGCCGAGGAGGGGGGTTTTTATAGGCGGGGAGTGGAGCAGCTTGCCTTCACGATGAAGGGATCGCCGGCCATCGGAGGGGGCAGCAGCAGGAGCCGGCGGCCACGTGGTGCTCTTGGTCGGGCGACGAGCGGCAAGGCCGTGCGAGCGGAGACAGGGCCTGCGCGCGGGTTGGGTGGAGGTCCAGTGCACGCCGTGTGGTCGGGTCGTCGGTGGGAACAGGCTTGGCGCGGCGCGACGGGCAGGCATCGCCGGCCACGTGGAGTCTAGAGAGCGGCGCGGCGAGTTTCGGTCGGGGACAGGGACGAAACCAGGGGCGGCCGGTCGGGACGGACTGTGGACATCGACGTCCGGGTCAGGAGAGTGGCGCCACATGGTGGTGGTTGCTGTCGGGCACGAACGCGCGGTGATCGCGAGCGCCGGCGCGAGCTTGTCAGTTCGTCGAACACGTGATGTGCGCTGTTTCGCAGGCAAAAATCTCCAAATATTTCAACTGAACTCAAAATTCTCCAGATACGAAAGTTGTGTCCCTCGAAAAGATGAACAACTTTCATATTGGCACATTATTGAGTTCATAAGTGAAAATTCGATTTTGAACCATGCCAACCGAGAAAGGTTGAAGTTCACCGAGTTGCCAGGAGTTCACTCGACTTAACCCTCTTCCCAAGCAAATTTAAAATGCTTAGGGTGTGAATACTTGATGGAGAACATGACCAAGGGCAAGTACAAACATCAAAGATTCAACTCAGAGGGAAGTTCATGAAAACTTATATATGGAAATCCAAATGGCAAGCCTCAACTTTTGGGAAAAATTGCTGCTGTCCAGACTTAGAAATTTTTCTAAGTGTTGGCTGAAAAACATGTTTGACTGCTGTTTGACCATGATTTAGAGCATCTTCCACTCAAAATTTTGAAAACCACCAATTAACAAAGTTGTTCCTTATAAAATTTGGGACAACTCTCTTATTGACAGAGTTTCATGTTTTTAAGCGAAATTTTGAATTCAAATCAATTCAAGCTCTAAAGGTTCGGTACATGGAATTTTAATCCATTATTTCAGGCGCTGACTTTGGTCATAACCACAAGTTTAATTGTCCATTAAGCCTTAATGAGGTGATTAGACATCAGAGATGTCACAGTTTCTTTCTTTTGTGTCAAGTTTGGTCATGTCGTGATCGACTAGAAGTCTGTAATTCCAGGGTATAAACATAAACCCTGAGGGTCGTGAAGAGGTTATGAACACATCAATATACAAACTTTTACTACTTGCATCTACTTTTCGCAATTTACTCATAAGTCGGTGACTTCGTCAATCTTTTTCTCTTTCACGAGTTCTCCTGAGCTAGTCAAGGTGATCCAGATCTCCAAGGCTTGCTCATGAGTTCCGCTTCTACTGAGTAATATCTGAGCTTTAGCATCGGGTGCATCGCTGTTGCTTCGTTTACATTTATTCGACAGTTATCGATATCTACTAGATCTTCAAATTTATTCTTGTTGTTTTAGCTTTTATCACCACTTATCCAGCTTAGAGTTTTATCTAATCGGCTCTGTTAAAGTATTAACCCTGAAATCCATCTAATAGCTGATTAGTTCAATTCTAAGTGTTGTTTCACTAAGTTGTATCGGATCACTTTACGGTTGTATTTTACTACTTAGTTATCAATCGGCTTTCAGCTGTTTGATTATCGAAATCGGCTCCCCGTGCTGTTTCACTATACATCGGAATCAGTCCTATTATATTCGATTTCACTAACGAGAGAATCGGCTCTTCAGCTGTTTCTTAACGTCCGATTTTATCCTTGTCAATCAACAGGTTAGATTGACTGGCACGCCCCGGATTTTAAGGCCACGCCTTCGTTCGTGTGTTAGCGCATCTATCATCGCTCGATTTTTGCGTCAACAATCAGAGAACACAATGCTCGAATAAAACAATTTACATCAGAGTTTACAGAGGTTACACAGCAGAAGTCTTTTATTAAACGTCTCTCAATCTAAGTAGAGCCTAATCCACAGGGACACCGACTGGTTGACCACAGCTAGAAGTATGGAAGATCCTCCAGAAACTCAGCAAGCACTTCCTCATTTACTGTTCCATCTGTTACCCATCCGGGATTTTGTTGATTGTAGGCAAGTGTAAGTAATCCAGTTTACTTAGCAAGTATAACATGAATGCATGAAAGGCTAACAGGCTTGACTCGGTTATACTGCATTAGCACTTTTAGTTTGATTCTTTTTGATTTAACTCTAATTACTACAAGTGAATAAAGTAACTCTCGGTTATAAACCCAATTAAAGATATAAGTACTATTAAGAAATAAACATCATCTTCATTAAAGAGAACTACTAATCAAAAAGGATCCAGGCCGCTCGTGACCGTGAGCACGACTATCATGATAGATGTACACTCTGCAGAGGTTTCACCCTTTAACCACCGGTCGCGTAGGTTTCACCCTTTAACCACCGGTCGCGTAAAAGTTCAAAGGAACTTTGCACCCAACCACGCACAATTCACACTTCCGAGGTTTGAATGCATAGGGACGCTACGAGGCTTTTCACACAACACCCTAACAAGCATAGTGGCCACTATGATTTTGGCAAGGCGCATGACCCTGAGGCATCGAGATCGACCCATACTCACGGCGCAACGCGACTGGTATCAATGGCATCCAGAGCACAAAACCCAACAAGCGCAACGTGCGGAGCATCCAGAGCACATGTAAGATGCTCCCAACATGGGACATTGCCTAACGGGGCAGAGCCTACGGATCTCATGACACAAAATAAGACCGTCCTCGATAGATCAAGTCCACACTTAAAACCCACACCCCCCACTTAGTGCCTTTCGGTAACCAGTAGCAAGCTAGAGATGTACATGTTACTTGTCCAAGACCAGAGCCATAATAGTTCCAGCGGTGGACAAATAGTTCCTGGGTTGCCGCTTTAAGAACCGGACCTTATGGAGGGACACTAGAACAAAGCACATGCTCTAGCTCCCTAACCATGTTGCTAAAAAGCAAGTTTTACCTTTATATTCAAGTGAACCATTAAATCAGTATTAACAATTGAATAAAAGTGACAGTAGCTGCACCTAGAAAAGTCTACCCATAATGCATAAAACCCGGGGTAACAAGGAATAGGATAAAAGCTAGGTACAACCTTAGGGTACATCAAGTTACACACATGCATATGAATGAATGATTAAAGGTGAATAGGTTGCAAGGATTATCCGTGTTACACTTGCCTTAATTCCAGTATATTTGCTCGGAGTCTTCAGCTCTTGCTCTTCAAACTCTCGTTCTTCCAGATCCTCGAACGACGTTCCTTCTACTCGCAGCAAACAACAGCACAAGCACACAAGTAGACAAACAAGCACAAATAAGAACATTACACCAATCAAAATAAAAAGCTTTAAAAGAACAGTACTAAGGGAAGGGCTCGATCGAAGGTCACGCGATCGCAAAGAAACTGTTTAAAACGGAACTACGGTTAAAAGGAAAACAACTAGCGAATGATTTTAATATGAAACAAAAGACCTGTACTAGATGCTTCATTTATTTTAGCTCTGAAATCATATGTGAAGGATATTCCAAAAAATACCCTGCATTAGAATTAATTCAAATTATATTTGCATTTGAAAAGCGGAAGTAGACTTAGTGAAATTTTATTTATAATTGTTTATGTATCAATTATTTCAAATTCAACATTTAACTTTAGAAAAGAAAGGTACATGAATATCTAATCGGATAACTTTATTCATCGTGTTCAACTAATAAAATTATTAGTAGAAAGCAATTGTAGTAGTATTAATCATAATAGATTCATAAAACCGAGGTATAACCTATTGAACTTTTATTTAGAAAACCAAATGAAATATACATTAATCAAATTAACATTTAATTTAGAAACACCGAGGTATAGCTCTAATTGGATTTTATTTAGAAATATAGTGAGATAATGTTAGTCAACTTAACAATGTTATGAAAACCGATGTGTAACCTAAATTACTTTTATTAGAAAAGGCATTATTGACATAGTAATTTAATCAAACTAAATTGGAAATAATTTATAAAAGCACAAGTTGGGGTAAACATCACCACCAAGAACGGATTAAAACAGAGCTAAAACGTAAGTTCTATGGATGTTTAAAGGCTGCAGGGACCTATTCGTGATTAACTATAGATTACAGGGGCTAGCTGAGGAGATTGCTGAGACACAATGAACAGTGCTTGTGAATCTAAAAAAGGACAGGGTTAGGTCTGCAAAAGTGCAGAGATTGGGTTGGGTTGCAAAGATCTAATCTATGAAGGGGGTTTTCTAGAAGATTGCATAGACTCAAACGAATCTATGAAAATTACATCTTCATCCAGGGGCTAAATTGCAAAACCTTGAGGTTTCCATGGCCATGGCGAACAGGATCTCGGGGAGCTCGGCTCGCCGGCGATTCGGGCGGTGGGGGGCTCAATTGAGGCACGGGATCGGAAGGGGATCGAGGGGATCTCGATGGGTAGCTCACCAGCGGCGGAGACGGCTCATGGCAGCGGGGATTGGCGATGGTTGTCGAAGGCGGCGACCGGCTCGGGTTCCTTGGGCGGCACAGGTTGGTGGCACTCCGGTGGCCGGTTGGCGAGAAGGAGAGGCAGCGAGGGTGCGATTCGGCGCGGCGGGGTTCCTGGAGGCAACGGCTTCGCTCGGCAGCCATCAGGCGCAGCGAAGCGGGCGACGGCGGCGGCGCTTGGTGCGGGCGGCAGCAGCTACAGGCGGCGGTGTGGCGCGATGCGAGGCGAAGGCGGTGGGTGGCAGCAGAGGGGGCGCGGGTGAGGCGGTCGATCCTTTATAGGGGTGCGGGCCCTAGGATGGCCGGGCGCGCACACCGAGGGCGGTGGCCTGCCGGCGTTGGCGGCCGGGGCGGATGGGCCGTGATGGGCCATGGCCCAAGGGAGGCGGGGGAGTTGGCTGGGCTGGCGGCCCATCAGCGAAGGCGGAGCGGGTTGGAGTGGGTCTGGTCAGGTTCAGTCGGATCCGGCCCGATCTTCTAAGGTTTAGGGTTTCTTTTATTTTCTGAATATGATTTTCTGCGCAAAACGACTCTAGATAATCTAGAAAATGTTTTTGAAGCTCAAAAAATACTCAGAAAACCCCAAAAATTCCAGGAAAATTCCAAGAGATAGATTGGGACATGAGGGTTCCAAATAAAATACCCAGACCTCATGAAAGGATTTTAGAGCCTTCTAATAAATAGATAAAGCTCTATAAAAATGAGAATAAATTCTAGAAAAGTCCAGGAAATTCTCAGACGAACCTAAACATCGCATAAACGCATTTTTTCAAACCTTTTGCACTCATTAAACACTAAGATGCATTAGCATGAATGCAATACACAAACAAAATTATTTAATTTTAGAAAAACAAACAATTGCTTTTCCTACACTAAATTCTCGGTAAAATAAATAAATGTTGGAAAAGTTTTAAAATTATGAGAAATTCATTGTTTATTATTCTTTCTAATCACATCCTGAAATCCAACAATTTTAGGGTGTGACAACGGGGTAGCGCTAGTTCCTCTCATCCCTCCGAACCGACTACAGAGCCCACGGCCATGGAGTATGAAGTGGAGCAAGAAAAGCAAGCTGAGGAGCAAGTTCCGGGGGTGTATCCCATCGATGCACCTTTCATGGACTTGTAAGATGATCGCGAGAGACAAGCCTACACTCTCCTCAAGGACCGAGACTTCACCCACACCAGGGACTTCGACTCGAGCCTCCTGGAAAGCATAGTCTCTGACCATGCCTCTTGAACCACAAGAGGAAGCTCGCAGGCATAATGTTTCTGGTAGCCGGTCTACTAGGAGCGTGACGAGGAGTGCCGCCGCACAGCAGCCGACACCGACACCTGAGGACCCAGTGTGTCCGAGGACCGGTGGATGGTCGCTTCCTGGTGTGATGAGTGATTGACAACGTGGTGTGGATTGACGTTTCCCTTGGCTCAAGTATTGCAGGTGTAGAATGCGTCTTGGTTGCATTGGTGCAGGTGAAGAACAGGCGCGAAAGGTCTTAGCCATGGCGGCCTCCGAGGAGCGGAGAGACAAGTAGGCTTGGTTCGAGGGACCCGGTGGCCGGTGGATCAAGTGCGATTCACATGCTGGCAAGAACGAGCAAGGGGACGTGGTTCCGGTGCGAGGTAGCGGCTCACAACCGAAGCTCGTACGCGGACGAGAAGCCAGCGCAAGGTGGCGGCTAACAACCGAAGTTTGCGCACGGGGTTTGGTGATTTGGCCACAAAATCATCGGTGGACGGTTTCCCTTGGTTTGGGCCTCAAAACCAAGGATGAGGACTCGACGAGGCGAACTTGGGCAGCTGGGCCGAGTGGGCTGACAGGGGCGGTTTAACCGCCCCCAGGGCCGGTTTAACCGCCCCCCTGGGCTGGCCCAAAAACGGCGTCGAGGAGCTTCGATCCGGAGGACACGCGGCGTGACTGCAAGGCTTGCGTCGGAGGGAAGCTAGCTTGCAGTGGAAGGTGCCTGAGCCGGAAAATATCTGAAGATCAAATGTCAAATTTGCCCCTGAGGGGTATGTATCACTTAGGGGTAGTTTAGTCTTTAGAGCACCACCACTTGGACTACTAATAGGCCCCTTCAGGGCTGGTGGCTGCTATCTCTCTAGTTATCTTTTAGGTTTTACTTTGAACTTGTTTTCCCCTTCATCCCCTCCACCTAGAACTACTTCGAATCATTCCTAGTTTGTATAGGTGAATTCATGGTTATGTGATGGAGTTTGTGCTGCTCATCTTTGTGCCATGATTTGATTTCCCGAGCTCCCTTTCCTTTTTCTATTTTCGTGGGTATTTTCGGAGCTATTTTTGGGGGATTTTCGTTCTTCTTGTTCTAGGGCGTTTTCTCTCGGATTTCTTTGGGGGATTCACGTATGAGTGCCTTGTGCCTCTTTTGCTGGTGATCCTTTGCCCCCAAACTCCGAAAATCGCTCTGGATTTGAGATTTTCGGGATGAACTCGAGGTCATGGTGTTCTTCGCGAGATCTGCGATTCCGGGAGTTGTACTGAGTTAGAGGCCGAGATCTTTTGGGAAAACACTCCACTGGAGGTCTAGATCATCTGACCAAAATCTCGCCTCAAGAGCTCAAGCGGTTTGGGAGATCCACTTTTGTTTTGACTTTTTCCTGAGCCACCCAGGCCCGGCGGTTTAACCGCCCCCCTCTGGGTGTGTTAGATCGAGCCGCGTTTCGGGTCGTTGGGTGTTCGTTTCGATTGGTTCGAGTTCCGCTGCTCGTTTCTTGTTCCTAGGGTCAGTAGCTTGACAGTGGCTACGTGATCTTGGCAA
This sequence comes from Urochloa ruziziensis, assembly GCA_015476505.1. Classification (NCBI taxonomy): domain Eukaryota; kingdom Viridiplantae; phylum Streptophyta; class Magnoliopsida; order Poales; family Poaceae; genus Urochloa; species Urochloa ruziziensis. The sequence goes on along the minus strand of WEIB01000951.1, from coordinate 10,891 downwards.
GATTGCTCTCGGAGGTTTCGGAGTTGTTTTGGGAGAATAGCCGGATCGATTAGAAAGAATTTTTATCGGCTCCCATTCACTCCCCCCCTCTCTGGTCGCTGTTTCGGTCCTTCAATTGGTATCAGAGCCGGTTACGAGTCTTTGCAACTCTAACCAGTCTAAGATCTAAAGATGGCGTACCAAGATCGGGGTTCCGGGCCTCCGCACTTCGATGGGAAGAACAACCCGAACTGGGTTGCGCGTATGGGCGCTTTCTTGCGAGGCAAAGGAAAGTTGTTGTGGGATGTGACGAAAGATGAAAACTATGTCAATCCCACCAACTTAGATGCCCAGGATGCAAAGGATAGATTTGAGGCGAATGCCCGAGCTCTTGACTACTTGTTCCGTGCTTTGTCTGCCGAGGAGTTTGAGCGTGTTTTGGGCGAGGACCTAGCTTGCCAGATCTGGCAGAAGCTCAAGGTAGCCCACGGTGGTGATAGCCATGTCAAGGCTAGGCTTTTCTCGATGTACAGGAGAGAATATGAGAATTTCGCTCATTTGCCTGGAGAGTCGGTTGATGCTTTGTTTCAGCGTTTCACTTCGATTGTCAACAACATGAAAGCCAACATTACCGTGCTCCCATACTCGGATCATGACCGAGCTATCAAGCTCCTGCAAGCACTTGATAGATCCGTGTGGGGTGCCAAGGTTGAGGCGATCATGGAGTCGGCAAACTATGAGACTCTTTCTGTTGATGAGCTTTTCTCGAAGTTGAAGTCTTCCGAGGTGGACAGACAGTTGCTTGCCAAGGCTAAGAGTCCGACTGATCCCCATAGTCTGGCTCTAGTCGGTGCCTCTGGATATGGACATGCTAACACTCCTAGACACTTTGCTTTGTCTTCTCTTGTGTCCCTTCCAGATGAAGAGTATGAGGTGCTGAGCGAGGAGGATCTCGCGTTGCTCACGAGGAGGTTTGAGCGGATGTACCAGAACCGCAAGGGTTCGAGGCGTGCCGGGAGTACGTGCTACAGATGCGGGAAGATGGGCCACTTCATCGCCGAGTGCCCCGAGGAGATCAAGAACGACTACAACCGCAAGCACCGCCCGCGAGACGACCACAAGCACCGTCCCAAGGATGAGTACCGCTCCAAGAACAAGAACAAGGACGAGAGAAGGTCCAAGAACAAGCATGGTGGACACAAGAAGCACAGATCTCGAGCGATGGTGGCTGATGCGAGCGACATCGACACAAGCTCCACCAACACGTCGTCAAGCTCAAGCAGTGAAGATGAGGACCGCGGCCACCGCAAGGAGAAGAAGAGCTTGAACCGCAACTTCAACGGCATCTCCTTCGCCGCCGTCGACTACAGCACCATGGCGCACGACTCTGTGGAGAGCAAGGACGACTCCGACTCCGACTCCGAGGATGAGGTATTGACAGATCCCACCTCTTTGCGTCAGGAGATTGCTAGGTTAGAGCAGTTGGTCGATAACCACGATGATGTGCTTAGGAAGACCAACAAGGAGAAGAGGGAGTTTAGGTCTTTGCTAGGAGAGTCCAAGGATAGAGTGGCTGAGCTTGAGACCTTGCTTTCTGAGACTAGAAAGAAGGCTATGGAGTTTGAGTCTTTGCTTTGCGAGTCTAGGGAGAGAGCAGCTAAGCTAGAGTCTGAGATTGCTGTTTTGAAAGATGCTCCTCTTGTGTCTGATGAGGTTGAATTCTCGTTCTGTGATGTGCATATTGCTGATCTTGTTGTGCTTAAGGAGAAACACATGACTTGCTTGGATGAACTAGAGGGTGCTAGAGTTGAGCTTGCTGAGTTGAAGTCTAGGTCATCTTTGCTAGGTGCTTGTACTTCTTGTCCTGCTTTGCATGCTCAGTTGCTTGAATCACGCACCATGATTAGTTCACTTGAAGCACAACTTAAATCTCCCATTGCGAATTCATGTTCTGCTTGTGATGTTGTTGCTTTGAAAAATGTTGAGTTAGAGCAGTGTGTGAATCGCTTGCAAGATGAGAATGATGAGCTGAGACAGTGTTTGGGTTGGTTGTCTGGTCGTGAGCCTCAGCTCAAGATGTTGATTGCGAGTTTCAAGAGAGCTGATGGTTGTGGTCTTGGTTCTGAGAAGGTTGGTGAGAGTAGTGGTGAGAGAGAGAGAGATCCAGAGAGCTCCACCGCAAACATTCCTACAAACCCACCAAAAACCATTCTCAAGAACACCTTCACACCCAAACCAAACCACCTGCTGAACAAGCTTGACACCACTCCAGATCCTCCCAAGTTTCCACCTAAGTTAGAGAACTTTCAGTGGAGAGTGACCTTTGTGAGGAGTGGGGTTTACCAGCCGAGAGAGAGGGCACAGCCGAGAGAAAACCCAAAGCCAAAGCCAGTCCGCTTCCATTGTGAGCATTGTGGAAGGGATGGACACCTTGAGGACTTCTGTCGGAGGAAGAAGAGGGAGGTGAGAAGAGAGAAGGAGGTGGGGAACAGGGACAGGTACTACTCTTCTCGTAGTGTGCCTGTGTCTCGTTCACCTTGGCCGAGAGGCGACGCCTTTGTGCGTACAGTTCCTGTGGTTGCTAGTCGTGGTGTTCCAGCTGTTCGTGAGTTTGCTAGGCGGCCTCCGTTTCGCGGTCAGTTGGGTTCAGGGAGGTTCGACCGTAGCTTTGAGGCTAGGAGAGAGTCTAGGCCACGTTTTCCCCCGCGTGGTGCTAGAGGTCCGATGGTGAGAGACGAGAGGGTTTCACGCGGTAGAGTTGATTTTTGTGGCAGAACCGCTCAGATTAATCCGGCTTAGCGTGCTAAACATCGCATTAGACGCGATTAGCCACTTAGCCGAACTAAAGTGACAGTCTGTCGGGTCAAGCCCGATGCAACCACGCACGGTTACCGAGATCGAAACGAGTCGTGCATTTACTCCCTCGAAGGAGAGTACCAGAGATTACAACAATCCACAGATAATTTAAACAGGTCCCACTTCGGTACTTTATTACAAATTCAGTTCATGCATAAAGTAAAGATAATTCAGAGTTTTTAAAAGCAGCGGAAAGAACTATTATTCGGAAGGGTAGTGACATCACGTGAAGCCGTCGTGACATCACTCAGAAGCATCCTCGTCCCACATGACAGTCCAGCCAGGAGGAAGGGTGGTTGGCCAGGTGAGACCTGCAACCATCTCCTCAAGGGTACTACCTGAAAAACAATTCCACAAGCAAGGCTGAGTATACTAATACTCAGCAAGACTTAACCGTCGGGTGACAGCTACATCACCAACTTCTAGACATGCACGGCTTTTGGCTGGTGGGTTTGTTTTGCCAAAGAGCGACTAAGAGTGGGTCCTTGCTTTCAATATTTTAGCATCAAGTTCTAGTCTGAATTTAGTCTTTCTAGATAAGCAACCTATGCTAACCAAGCAAGTGGAGCAAGCAATTAAGCAAGCAGCAAGTTTATCATCATCATGTTTCGCTTTCATTACTCGGTGCGGCAAGAGATCAAGTAGTCTCATTAGCTGCGAGAAACAGACAGTTCGAACCGATTTTAACCTTGCAAGGTGGATACTAAACACACGGAAAAGCGTCAACCCCGAGGGTCGACACTAACCAGGCCGTTCCCATGTCTTCCGAGTTTGTTAATCCGAGCCCACTCCCCTTGGACACAAGCCTTAGCCGGTCATACTTCGCGGCCGTAGCCGGCCGGCCTCGGTCTTGAGCCACGTGTCAGCGACAGGGGGATAAATCCCAGGGAAAGCAGGACAAGGCCACGCCCCCTTCCGAACAGGTACTAAACTTACCGGTCCCATGCCCAAACAAGTGCTTAGTGCTTTCAAACACTTGACCAACATCGCCGGCACACTTCGATCTTAGCAACTTTTCATAAACAGACGGGGCATCTACATGACCACAATCCCCGTCCGTCATCCTTATGATTCCAACATAAGTAAAGCAGTTGATTCCTATATCTCGCGAGTGACAGGAAATCACTCGACTTTTACCGTGTCCTTAAAGCGAGGCAACTATCGACCTATCATACTAGTATTGCAAAGCATAGGTACCTAGGATCATGCAACTAAGGTTTCAATTCAACTCCTGAACGTAAATGCACAAACATAGAGTACAAAACATAGTTGCAAGATTCGAAACATGGGATATGCTCCGGGGCTTGCCTTCGGGCACGTTGTTAGCCTGGGACTCCTCTGCAGCGGGGTTCGGGTCTTGCTCGACCTGGACGGTGTTACTTCTCCTTCCGCTTGGCCTTCTCCTCCAGCGGGTACGAGTTCGTAGTCTCCGTCAGCGAGGGCTTGCTCTACACGTATGCATATGCAATTAAGAACATGATCTTAATTCGAGTCATCATACTTTCATAATGATAAACCCGGGTGTACTTAGTGACACATTCACCTGGACAATTTTTGGTCTGACCTTCCCTTTCTTTAATTAAGTTTGTAGTTACTCATTAAAGTACTTGGGGTTTGTTGATGGTGATTGTGTACACATATAAAATTATTTAACTTTGACTTCACCACCAACAGCAAGTGTGTGTGTGGGGTGTGTTTAATTTATTTAAAAACTTTAAAGAAAAGACTTATTCTTAATCCCTCCCTTTTAAGCCATGAAACTTTCACAAATTATTCTGGCAGTTTGGGACTTCAATTAAATGTGAGAAAATTCCAGTGTGTTCTTGGTGTGTTGCTAGATTTACTGACCAAAATTTAGATCAAAAATATTTACACAGCAACCAGGAAAAATCACACAAGCTTATCACACTAGCATTAAGAATAAATCCTAATAAATCACACTAACATTAACTTGTCCTTAGATTCCTACCAGAGCCTATACTAGTTTAAACAAGCTCACATGCCAAGTAATAGCTTCAAAAGACCAAAAGATCTTGCTGTATTAATTTAATAGATTTAAACTAATGTGAATTAAAAGGGCAAGTTAGCCAGCTCAAACTAAGCCCTATTATTTACCAGACATGCATCAAGTTACCACAGAGATGCTGCAAAAATATTGAGCCCAGGAGCTACACAGATTAACTATAAAAATTGTTGAACTAAACATGCACAGCCAGCCTAAACAATTAATAACTCAAAATCTGGTGTGCCACTTAGTGCCAACTTTTTATAGGAGCCTAAACATTTCATCATCTACAACATATCCAAAAATCAGAACAAACAAGGCTATAGATTTCAAACTATGCAGGAATTTAAGTTTGAACAGATTTGAATCTAATTTGAAAACTACACAGAAAACACCCATACATGCTTTCTAGAAAAGGTAGAGCATCACTTCAGAAGTACAACAAAATTGGGTTTGCATTTTTCTGATTTTTCTACTATTTTTAATCGATTTTTAAAGTTTCTGGATTTGAATCCCAGATCTGGAAGAATCTAATTGCGATCAGGCCCCTGAATCTTTCTAAACTAACCGATAGGTCCCTGAAACTAGCGTTAAGGCCCCTGGAACTTTCTAAATCCTAGCAATGTAGTCCTTCGACCAAGGCCGGCGGCGGGATGGCCGGAATCCGGCGATGTGGGCCACGGGGCTGGACGAGATCGTGCCATGAGTGCTCACCGCCTCACCTTGAGTCGATCTCGTGCAGGAAGCTCGGCCGGAGGTGGCGAGACGACGGCGGACGGCGGAGCAGGGCGGCGGCGCTCGGTTTCTCCCCGAGCTCCGGCGAACTGCAGGGGCTGGGGTGCTGGGCTGAGGCTGGGGAGCTCAAGTGGGGCGACGTGAGGGCGGTGGAGCGTGTGGAAGGCCAATGCGCGGGGTGGAGCAGCTGGGTCGCCGGCGAGGCAGCCTGGCGGCGAGGTTGGGCGCGGCGGAGGGGCTCTGCGGCGAGGATGGGTGGGGCCTTTTATAGGCGGCCGGGGTGAGGTTTGGACGGCGGTTTGGAGTGGCGAAGCGGCCACGTGGAGGCTCGGGCGGCGCGGGAGCTAGGCAGCCACGGCGACGCGGCGTGCCGGTCGGCCGCCGGTCGGAACGGAGCAGGGGCGGTCGTGACGGCGACGGCGAAGCAAGGGCGCAGGATTGGGGGGTCGCGCGGGCGTCGCGGGGGTCACGTCGTGGTCGGAACGCGGCTGTGCGGCCGGTCGGGCAGCGGCGGCGGTGGAGCGCCGCGTGGCGGCCGGCGAGCGGCGTCTCGCCCGCGGTTGGGGAGGCTTGGTCGGGGCAGACGCGGTCCAGGCGGTGCTGTCCACGGCCGGTCGGCGAGCTCGCGGCTGGGTTGGCCAGCAGCTCCGCGGCGCAGGCGGCGTGACGCCGCGTGGCGCGCGTCGCGTCCGGTCAGAGCGCCAGCGGGGGGACAGAGCGGCTTGGTCGGGAACAGGAGGGGACGGGGCGCTTCGCCATCAAGGCGGCGACCTCGACGTCCGGGTCAGAGACCCTGCGCCACGTGGCGGGCGCGGTCGGGCACGGTCGGCCTGGAACGCGCGCGCCGACGCACTGAACGTCATTTCGTCGAACACTTCACGGGCGTCGTTTCAAACACGAATTCCTCAAAAAGTTGAACTAAACTTCAAAATCTCCAAACACAAAAGTTGTGTCCCATAGTGTAGGCTACAACTTTTGTAAAGGTCGACCATAGAAAAAGTCTATAAATCGATGGGAAATTTGGGGTGAACAAGGCATGAACTTGAGTGCCATTCAGCCATGAACTTCTGTGTTTGACTGAGTTTGACTGAGATTTGAGGTGCCTTCCACTTGGAATTTTGAAAAGTGCCAAATAGCAAAGTTGTGTCCCACAAAAAGTTGAACAACTTTTATTTTGGCAGATTTTTATGTTCTTAAGTGAAATTTCAAGTTTAGGCCTTGCCATCCGAGAGATGCCAGAAATTCACCAAGTGGCAAAGGGAATTAGGTGAATTTTTCTTAAGTGAAAATCTAGGTGGGGCTTAATTACACCTAATTAAGCTAAGACACAAGGTTTAGCAGGTGATTTAGTTAATTAAACACCTAGATTGTCACAGCCTACCCCCCTTAAACAGAATCTCGACCCGAGATTCGAGTGTAGAAAGAACTAGTGGGTGCAGGAATGCTTACGATCATGTAGTAGAAGAAAACCCGGAAACTTGTTGTTCAGATAATTCTCTGTTTCCCATGTGGCTTCTTCTTCTGTGTGATGATTCCACTGTATCTTGTACATTTTAATAATCTTCCTCCTTGTTCCCCTTTCCTTGCGGTCGAGAATTCGGAGAGGGTGCTCCACGAGAGCCAGGTCTGGTTCTACCCATGCCAAGTCTTGATCGACAATCTCAACCTCTGGGACTCGAACACACTTTTTAAGTTGAGATACGTGGAAAACATTGTGGACAGCTGACAGCCTCTCGGGAAGTTGTACTCGGTATGCTACGGGTCCACAGACTTCTATGATCTCATAGGGCCCAATGTAACGAGGTGCCAATTTTCCTTTTACTCCCGAACCTTTGTACTCCCTTGGTGGGGGAAACTCGAAGATAGACGTGATCTCCGACGAAAAACTGTAGGGGTTTCTTTCTCTTGTCAAAGTAACTTTTCTGTCTAGATTGAGCAGCTTGAAGGTTGGCCTGTATTACCTTCACTTTCTCCTCTGCCTCGGTCACTAGGTCAGTGCCTAACATCGGTCTCTCACCGGTTTGGGACCAACTCAATGGAGTTCGACATCTCCTACCGTACAGTGCCTCAAAAGGTGCCATCTTCAAACTCGCCTCGTAGCTATTGTTGTATGAAAACTCAGCGAGGGGTAAACATTTGTCCCAATTTTTGTCGAAGTGTAACACACACGCTCTCAACATGTCTTCAACTATCTGGTTAACCCTTTCAGTCTGGCCGTCTGTTTGCGGGTGGTATGCAGAACTGTGGATTAACTTGGTTCCCAAAGATTCATATAGTCGCTTCCAAAAGCGAGCCGTAAACTGGGGACCTCTATCCGATATGATGGTCTTGGGCGTGCCATGAAGACGATAGATTTGGTCAAAATAAATGTCAGCATACTCCTTGGCGGTGTAGTTGGTGTGGACTGGAATAAAATGTGCGGTCTTGGTGAGCCGATCTACAATAACCCATATTGAATCATGTTTTCGGGAAGTGAGGGGCAATCCCGAAATGAAGTCCATACTTATGTCATCCCATTTCCAAGATGGTATTGGGAGGGGTTGTAGCGTTCCAGCTACCTTAAGGTGACTGGCCTTAATCCTTTGGCACGTGTCACACTCTGAGACGTATGTGGCAATGTCTCTCTTCATCCTTGTCCACCAAAAGTTTTGCCTCAAATCCTGGTACATTTTGCTGCTTCCCGGGTGAATGGAAAATCTAGAGAGGTGGGCCTCATCTAAAATTTCCTTTTGGAGTTCCGGTTTTTAGGTACTACTAGACGTTCCCCAAAATGTACGACCTCTTTCGGATCCACTCGGAAACAACGATACTTCTCATCTCCTGCAGAAAGCCTTTCTTTAATGATCTCAATGCACTTATCTTGGGATTGAGCGGCAGCGATCTTGTCGTAGAGAGTGGGTTCTAAGGAAATGTTATTTAACGAGCCATGAGGAACAATCTCCAGACCAAGTTTCCTCATTTCTGCGCATAAAGTCTGGTTGTAGGTTTCTGCGGTGAGACAGTTACAATGTGCCTTCCGACTCAACGCGTCGGCTACAACGTTGGCTTTACCCGGATGGTAAAGTATCTCCAAGTCGTAATCTTTAACCAATTCCAACCATCTACGTTGCCTCATATTCAGATCGGACTGAGTAAGGATATACTTGAGACTTTTGTGATCGGTGTACACTTTACACTGTGCTCCCATGAGGTGGTGCCTCCAAAGTTTTAGAGCATGAATCACGGCTGCTAACTCGAGATCGTGAGTAGGGTAATTTAGCTCATGTGGACGAAGTGCCCGCGAAGCATAAGCAATGACTCTGTTATCTTGCATGAGAACACATCCTAACCCTGTGCCTGAAGCATCGCAGTAGATGTCATAAGGCTTCGTGTTGTCCGGCTGTGCTAGAACGGGGGCAGAAGTAAGGAGCTGTCTTAAGGTGTGGAAAGCTTCTTCACATTTCTCCGTCCACTTGAACTTAGCTCCCTTCTTGAGTAGTTCAGTCATAGGCTTGCTATCTTGGAGAAGTCAGGAATAAAGCGGCGATAATACCCTGCGAGACCAAGGAAACTGCGGATTTGAGGGACTGAGGCAGGAGTTTCCCAATCCATGACTTCTTGTACTTTCCCGGGGTCCACTGAAATGCCTTCATCTGAAATTGTGTGCCCGAGAAATTTGACACTATTGAGCCAGAATTCACACTTCGAGAACTTGGCGTAAAGCTGATGATCTCTAAGTGTTTGCAGAACAATGCGAAGATGCTCAGCATGTTCTTCCTCATTTTTGGAGTAGATCAGAATGTCGTCGATGAAGACCACGACAAATTTGTCAAGATAGGGCATGAAGACCGAGTTCATGAGGTACATGAAGTAAGCAGGTGCGTTAGTGAGTCCAAAAGACATGACCAGGTATTCGTATAGGCCATACCTAGTAGAGAAGGCTGTTTTCGGAATATCACAAGGACGGATCTTGATTTGATGGTACCCGAACGAAGATCGATTTTTGAGAAGATTTTAGCACCAGCTAGCTGATCGAAAAGAATGTCAATGCGGGGTAAGGGGTATTTATTCTTGATGGTCACCGCATTGAGAGGGCGATAATCCACACATAACCTCAAGCTTTTGTCCTTCTTTTTTGCAAAGAGGGCCGAACATCCCCAAGGTGAGGTGCTAGGCCGGATAAAACCCTTCTCAAGCAACTCATGCAATTGTGTTTTTAACTCTGCCAACTCTATGGGTGACATTCTATACGGTCGCTTGGATATAGGAGCGGTGCCAGGTTGTAGCTCAATAACGAACTCAATGTCTCGGTCAGGCGGCATGCCTGGTAAGTCCTCCGGAACACATCGGGAAACTCACAAACCACTGGAATATCCTCAACTCTAAGCTCGGCCAGTGAGCATAGATGGGAACTTGTGTAGACTTTGTGTGGCAGATAGAGATCGGTGTGGCCTAAGAGTGGTGAGTGTATTTCCACTACCCTCTCGGGAATATCAAGTATGACCCGGTGTTTAGTCATCCAATCCATTCCCAGAATGATATCCATCCCTTCCAACTTCACGTTTATCAAGTGAGTCTTAAATTTTACTGCCCAACATTATTGGTACTTGCTGTGCAATTAGGTTTGTTGAAATTTTTCCACCCGGACTGGTGATCAGGTAAGGTGTGGCAGTACCCGAAAGATTCAACCCACATCTTTCACTGAACCTCGCACTTATAAAACTATGCGTTGCACCGGAATCAAAAAGTATAACTGCAGGTTGATTGTGGACAGAAAAAGTACCCGTCATTACTGGTGCTTCCTCAGGGAGGTCCGTGAGAGTGGTGAAGTTGATCCTCCCTTGACGGACTTGCACTGTCGGCCTCCTTCCCTTGCCCTGATTTTGTGCCCTTCCCTGGTTCCGCTGCTTGTTCTGAGGGCACTCCTTGTAGTAGTGGCCAGTCTGTCCGCACTTGAAACAAGCATTCCCGTTGCTCGGACGGGTTGATACCGGGTAGTTATTGCGGGGAGCAGCAGGCGGGGGTGGAGCGGGGAAACGACTCGGGGCCGGCTGTGGTGGCCTAATAACCCAACGTCCTTGTGCCCGGGTTTCTGGGGGTTGGGAGCAGGGTTGCTCTGCACAATCTTATACCTCTGATTCTGGGAACTGCCCTGAGTCATGGGTGCCTTCCTCTTCTTCTCGGCCTGAACGGCAGCCATGGCATCCTCCTGGGTGATGGCCAGGTTCACAAGTTCATTGTACGTGGCAGTCCTGGTGGTGTTCAGGTGCTCCCTGAGCTTGGCACTAAGGCCTCTGCGGAAACGCTCCATCTTTTTCTGATCCGTGTCAGCGTGAG
>WEIB01000948.1:0-25473 GCA_015476505.1 Urochloa ruziziensis | reverse complement strand
CATGGCCAGCTTCTTGCTGGCGCACGGGAGGCGAGCACCGCCGGCCTAAGGCCGCGGCGCTTCTCCTCCCCCTGCGTGATGCCGTGGCGGAATCTCTCGCCGGCGCGCGCGTTCCCTGCAAGGGCGAGCGCGCCGCCGTCGAGGGGTTCCGCTCCGGTGTTCCTTCCCGCGTCTCTGCGGTGATGGCCGGCGGCGAAGTAGGCCCCACAGGTAGGTCCTCCTCCCCCCGGCCCTTTGCTTCTCTTTAGATCTAGGGTTAGGGTTAGGGTTTCATTCGGAGTTTTGGATCTGAGATCCACTTTTTCGATTTCATCGATTTTTCTTCTTTTCCTTCGGATTTAATCGATTTTCATCAATTTCTTCCATTTCTTTCATTTTCTTTCATTTTTCTACACTCTCTTCCCCCTGTCTAACTAACAGTGAGTAAAAACTTGAATAAACGAGTGTAGAACCTACCCAGAGAACTAATCTACTACTAGATTAGGCTAACTGATACCATTGATAACTTGTAGGATCAACTAGTAGTAGATACTCACGGGTAAAACTTGAACAATAGGATAATGAACATGGCTAACACGTGTACAACACTTAGATCTAGAACAAATACATCTAGAGGGGAAGAAGGGATGCGCAGACCATTGGTAGTGGCGACGGGGTCGGCAGCCATGGCGGCGGTGGCGGTCGCAGGGGCGGCCGCGGGTTGAGGAGGCGCTGGAGCGGAGGGGACGATGCGGTTGAGGTCGGGGCGGTGGCACCGTGTGCGCCGCACCCACCCTGACGTCGGCGGCGGTCGAGGTGGAGCTTCCCGCTGCTCCAGTGCTCCCTCGATCGGTAGGGTTTGTAGGTGGGGTGCTGGCAGCGCGGTCAACCTCGTGATGAGCGCCCTAGCCCCCACCCCATCTTTTATAGCACTGTGCAACGGGGGCCCACCAACCAATGCTAGGTTAGGCTCCCCCGATCAGGGTGCGAGAACCGAGCCCATCACGGCCTTTGGGCCGTGGTGGTGGAGATCGACCTAACAATACGTGCATTATTCGCCAAATATTAAGACAATGTCTACGGCGGGCACTCACGCGGGGCACGCAGCCCTGCAGTTGTCCCACGTGTCGTAACAGGGCCTTTTGTCCATGCAGCAGTAGCAGTCATATTTCCCGCCACAAACAAAGTAGGAACAAAATTTCACTAGACATTGCTCTGATCTAACGACGACTTGTTGTCGACCGTAGTGACCTTTGAACTTGTGTTGGTACGATTTCTTTGGTAGCTTCTTGTATCTCCATCCTCTAGTAGTAACCTAGAGCAGCCTGTATGATTATTTTGTCCATCAATAGATGATATGCGCATTTATCCTAAATGTAAAAACAAGTGGAGGCTCCGTTGCAAAAAAAAAAAAAAAAGGGTGGAGGCACCAGAATAATCCTAGCCAGAAACTGGAAAACAGGAGACATAAACGGCAAATCAGACGATTGATCTAAAAAAATATAGTGTTTCATTTGATGGAGTCGTCCTACTGTAATACAAACTGCAATCATTGATCATGTTCAAGCGGCCGAGCAGCTTCTATCTTCTATCTCTCCCTCTCCCCCTGATGAGAATGCAGTTTCGTCAGGTAGCTGTGTGGATGTGTATACTTACAATAGGCGCTAGGCACCCGAACACAACCAACACGATGAATACCAGGGAGCGCCTGCTCATTATGTTTGACGGGAAGGAAGAAGAAAGAGAGTTCTGATGAGCTTTGGTGTGGGGAGAGTAGAGAACATGGCATCAGTTTTATAGCCCGAGAGGTTTGGTCCGATCCGGGCAGTGGAGAGGGCTCGGAGCCGGCGGTAGGCACTGTTTCGGTGGTGCGCCCGGACCCGGGTGTGTGGTATAGCGTCGCGTCGACGACGTACGCGCGCACAGTTCGCAGGACGGCCCCCAGGACGGAGGTGGGTGACGAACTGACGAGACGATCGATGGGCACAGAACGCGCGCGCGCAGGATGGTGGTGTACTGGCGTTGCCTGCCTGGGATTGAACGGTGAGAGTAAGAGAGAGGACCGATCGATACACTAGAGCTGGCCCTTCTTTTGTATGGAGGCTTGCTTGGCTCTCGGCGCTCGCTCGGTGCAAGGGCATGTGACCGCAGGATGAGGCTTCGGGCGGAGTCGTGGCTGGTGGAAGCTAGGCTAGGCCGTGCGCAGGCAGGATTGATTGACCGGAGTGGGCTCCGGGCCGGTGGCGTTAAAAGGTGCTACGGAGAGCGGCCATGCGATGAAGGAACACGGGACTTTTTACCGTTACTCATATCATTTTTCACAGTGGAGGGGGGTACAGTACAAGTCACAAGAGCGCTGACGGCTGCCCTCGCCTTTGGTTAATTAGCGACAGAGAGCGTGCGTAAAGGATGAGCAAGGTATGGCGACCAACACAGTACGGCAACGCGGGCCGACTACCAAGGTCCAAGGCCCACCCATCCCCGGAATATATTGCAGCCCATACCTCTGCGACTGCCCACGGCGGCATAGCCCAACAACGGCTCGGCCCATGCAAGACAGTCACTGCACACTTCGCCCGGGGTTCTCGCTCGAACGGGACACATCACACACGCCAGGACGACGCTGCGGACCGCACGAGATGGCGGCGGTGCTTACCCGAGCCGCCGCCGCCGCCGCCGCCGCCGCCCGCGCCAGGCGATCCGGCGGCTCCATCCTGCCTCTCCGCTCCGCCCTCGCGGGCCGCGCCCCCTTCTTCTCGTCCGAGGCCGCGGCGACCCCTGCAGCCCCTGCGGCCGCGGCTGTGGTCGAGGAGGAGGATGGCGATGACCTGCGCGGCCGCATCTTCCGGCTGGGCCTGGCGAAGCGGAGCGCGACAGCGGCGCTCGAGAAGTGGTCCGGCGAGGGCCGCGACGCCCCCGCGGAGGAGCTCCGCCGCATCGCGCGCGACCTCAGCCGCGTCCGCCGCTACAAGCACGCCCTCGAGGTTCAGTCGCCATCCCCCGCAGAACCCTTTGATCCCCTTCCGATTGCTCTTCCTACCTGCCTGCCTGCCAGGATTTAGTGCGTTGCCTGTACAGCCCGCACTGAACTGTGGTGTGATATGTTCCTTTCTGGGTCTGGAAATGGTTAGTATGACGTGCACGCGGTGTAGGTTTATCTGCCTGAATAATTGAGATGGTTTGATAGCCCTGCTTGCTGATTTAGTGCCGCCGCAGATGCATCTGTTTCCATAAACAGCTCGAGGTCTTCTAAGTAGGTTTTGCTGTGGGTTCATCCGAACATTTCACAGGTTTATCTAGGGAGCTTTACCATTCTAATTGTATCTGTGCGCTTTAGCTTCCTTCCTCGCTGGCTGTTACTGATTAGAGTGGGTATGAAGATGCGTAATCCGGTGTTTAGACTTTGGTATGATGGAAGAGGCAATAGCTATAATCTTTCAGCTAGGAATCAACATTTTTGGAATCAGCATTCCGTCAATTGAGTGTCTCTGTATCTATTGTTGGGCCATTTTAATGCTGATTGATATTAGCTATCATGTTCTTTTGGCAACATAATGAGCCATCTAAAGTTATCATAGCACTCCTTAATCTTATCATACTTTTGCCAGATAGGTTTGTGTCATAATCTTAAATGGAAACTTTTGCAAACCCTGAATAGAGCCCTCTTCCAGACTATATTACCTTGCTGCAGCTTATAGCACATATTCATTTCCCCTTGTTTTATTTTGTTGTTTATGCTCAATTCTGGTAAAGGGTTACATTATATAAATGGTTGCTATCTTTCCCCTTTCTAGAAAAAAATTGCAAATTACCGCATCAGTTATTAACTGCACATTTTACAGGTAGCAGACTGGATGAAGACACATCATGAGTCTGATCTATCTGAGAGTGACTATGGAATGCGCATTGACTTGATTACCAGAGTTTTTGGTGCCAGTTCAGCTGAAGATTTCTTTGAGAAGCTTCCACCTGGAGCCAAATCACTGGAAGCATATACAGCACTTCTCCATTCCTATGCCCGATCAAAAATGACAGACAAAGCTGAAAGGCTGTTTGGGAGAATGAAGGATGCGAACCTGTCTATGGATGTCCTGGTTTACAATGAAATGATGACCTTGTACATTTCTGTTGGGGAGCTGGATAAAGTTCAGGTCATTGCTGAAGAACTGAAAAGGCAAAATGTTTCTCCAGACCTCTTCACCTACAACCTCCGGGTCAGTGCAGCTGCTGCTTCCATGGATCTCGAGGGCTTCAAAGGAATTCTCGATGAGATGTCAAAGGACCCAAACTCCAAAGAAGGATGGACACTGTACCGAAAACTCGCTGCTATCTATGTCGATGCCAGTCAGCTTGTTGTCGGCTCTGGAAATTCACTGGTGGAAGCCGAGGCAAAGATTAGCCAGAGGGAGTGGATAACCTACGATTTCCTCGTCCTCCTACATGCCGGCCTTGGCAACCTAGAGAGGATAAAGGACATATGGAAATCGATGCTGATGACTTCTCAGCGGATGACGAGCCGGAACTACATCTGCGTGATCTCCTCCTACCTGATGTGCGATCGGCTCAAGGACGCCGGTGAGACCGTCGACCAGTGGCAGCGGTCCAAAGCTCCGGAGTTCGACATCTCTGCCTGCAACAGGCTGTTCGACGCTCTTCTGAATGCCGGACTCACCGACACGGCAGAGCGCTTTAGGGAACTGATGCTGCAAAAGAGTTGTATACTGACAAGCAGGGCAACTGTTGCCGAGTGATTATGAGTTTGTTTCGACTTGTGATTATATATACTGCCAGAGAGTTTTTGTTGTTTGAAGGAATAAATGATGGACCAGCCGCACAATCTGCACGTTATTTTTGGTGAGATACGTATCTGATTATATATTGCCAGGACCGTGGCATGACGGTGCACATTGAACACTCTGTATGCTCATCGGCATTTTCTGGTGATCTTCCTGATCCTGGCATGACGGTGCACATTGAACACGCTGGCGGAAGCCACCACCGCCACCTGGTCTGCTGATCGCGTACTGCTTGTCTCACGCTCCACGTTCTCGCCACGAGGATACGTTGGTGGTGGGAGTTGTCCTGTGATTGTGCATGACGAGACCGATTGCGATCCACAGGAGCTTTTCTCTAGTGATTTGTGGCCTTTCTTGCATTGGCAATCATCAGTACGCACACCTGCTTTGATAACCCCTGAAGCTTCAGAATATTCGGTGTCGAACACTAGCACACGCCTAACACTCCGAGTCTTTGTTAGGCACGGATATAAAACGTGCCTCCCCTGCATCAGCGTGACGCAGTGTGTCACGCTAAATTGGTCAAAAAGATCCATCCAGATGCAGAAAGCCGGAAACGGCGAAGAGGAAGAAGCGGGTTTGGAATTTGGATAGAGCAAAGCGCAGGGATCGGCGAGAAAGAGAGGCGGCCGATCCGCCGAACCATGACGTGGGATTTGGGCATCCGCAGCACTGGAACGCCGGTTTCTCGTGTTGTCCAAGCAGAATCCCATCGCAGACGACCAGCGGTCGCCGTGTCTTTTCCCCAATTATGTGCTCCAGTGTGTGCGTTTCGTGTAACCTTCCTGGCCTAACGACCTGCTGAAGGTTTGTCCGGTTTCACGAGACTCTACGCTGTCGGAGAGGCATCACCCGGCTCGGCAAAATCACGCTTCGTGTGCTCCCTCTTTTGGCTCTTGGTCCTCATCGTTCAGTGACCACTGAGACGGATTACTTGCAAGTTACAACTGACTAGAGTTTTTTCAAGTGTTCCAGGCCTATCTCCAGCTGCGTCACCGTGCACCGTCACCAGACACACCTATACTTTAGCAATCTCCAAAATCTGTAGGAAATGAATATTCCCAAGGTCAAACACTCGGCACACGCCCCTCACGCATTTTTACATGCAAGTGCGGCCAGTGCCACGCCACGGTAGCACAGTGACACCCTACAATTGTCAAAAGGAGCAGTCCAGGTGTAGAAAAAGGGGCAAGAAAAGGCACGTTTGGAAAGACCAACAAAGCAAAGAGGCCAGGAGCACCGCATCGGCAAGAAGAGAAAGAGAAGAAGGTGGGGCGTGGCCGAGGTCCGGCACTCCGGCCTGGGATTTAGGGAGGCGAGCACACGGCTTCCTCGTGTCGTCAAAGCAGATCCCACCGCAGCAGACCGGCAGGCAGCACCAGTGGAGAGCCGTCTCCCCCCAAATTCCGTGCTCCTGTGTGCTCCGCGCGGGGCGGCGATGGGGACGCGGGAGCTGCTCCTCGCCCTCTGCCTCCTCGGCGCCGGCATGGCCGTCGCCGACGCGCGGTCCCCATCCACAAATCCCTCCTCGTCTTCCTCGCCGCCGCCGGCGCCCCAGCCTCCGCCTCCGGCGACGCCGCAGACGGCGTTCGGGCGCACCATGTCGACGTTCATCACGGTGGCAATCAGCGTCTTCTTCTTCCTGCTCTTCATCTGCGCCTACGTCAACCAGTGCCGCCTCGCGGACCCCGGCGCGCGCGGCGCGGCCGCCGCCGCCGCGGCTGCGGCGGCGGCCGGAGGCCCGTCCAGGAGAGGGAAGCGCGGGCTTGACCCCGCGGTGGTGGCCACGTTCCCCATCGTCTCCTACAGGGAGGTGGTGGCGCACAAGATCGGCAAGAGCGTGCTCGAGTGCGCCGTGTGCCTGACCTCGTTCGAGGACGACGACGACCTCCGCCTCCTCCCCCACTGCTCCCACGCCTTCCACCCCGAGTGCATCGACCCTTGGCTCCAGTCGCGGATCACCTGCCCGCTCTGCCGCGCCAACCTCGAGAAGCCGGCTCCCGCTCCGGCGCCGCTGTCACCGGCGGCTCCGGCGGCGGCGCCACCGTCGCCGCGGCCGCCCTCGCCGCCGCCGTTGGAGGCCGTGTCGATACCCGTGCTGGAGGAGGGCTCCGAGGAGGAAGAAAGCGACGAGGACGACAGGAAGGAGGAGGCCATCGAGCTGGAGATGCTGCGGAGCGCGCGGCGGGCGGCGAGGATGCCGCGTTCACACTCGACGGGGCACTCGCTCTTCGCGGCGGCGGCGGCAGCCGCGGAGGAGGGCGACCACGAGAGGTTCACGCTGCGGCTGCCGGAGCACGTGCGGGAGCAGGTGCTCCGGTCCCGCCGCCTGCGACACGCCACCAGCCTGATCAACCTCTCCGACATGAACTCCGAGGGAAGCTCCCGTGGCGGGCGGCGCCTCGGGGGAGGAGGAGGAAGCTTCGGCTATGGCGGCGGCAACGGCGGCGGCGGAGGGAGCAGCCACGGCGGGCGCCGGTGGCAGTCATTCCTGGCGAGGACGGTCTCGTGGGCGCGCGGCGGTGGGGACGGCTCGGTGCGGAAGGGGTGGGACGGCGGGTCCACGAGGAGGGGAAGAGACGACGGCGAGTCCAGCAGGAAGGGCTCGGCCACGCCGCCGCCGGCGGGCCGGCCGTGACTGCCGCCTCCATGGCCGGAGTGAATTGACTGTAAAATCCGACAAGTTTGTGCTTTTCTTTCTTTTTTTCCCTAATCGTTTGTATTTATTTATGCTTAGGAATATTTTGGCGATAGCGTGATAGCGGCCTCAATTTCGCTAACTTGTTTGTAGCTTTCGCTTTCGCGATTTGCTTGGCCAGTAGATTTTGTGGGATTGAAAAATTGACATGGAGATGGAAGAGTTCAAAGAACCATGGAGCCATGGAGGGTTCACTCACTTCTCTTTGGTTGGCCGGCCCTTCCGTTCTTTTGCGCGGTTGCGCCCGATGTCCTCCTTTCCGTTTGGATTTGAGACGATAGCCTCTCTTTTTTTTGGGTTAGTGGAAGGAGCATTATGCTGGGAGCGTCAGCTTTAAGCCAGATCATTTGCGGTGCTAACCATTCTTTATGAGGATCTTTCTCAGTAATGGGACTGCTGCAAATCATGCAGCTATCTCTGGCGCGCGCTTCTCTTTTTGTTTGGGCTCCTGTCAATCTGACTTTGAAAGATTCATGCCGGCACAAAGAAAAGAGAAGAAAATGCGAGCATGAAGTATAAAGAACGGGGAAGGTTCGTGTACTGAGTAGTGACGGGCATAAAGAAACCCCAAAGAAATAACGGGAGAGGATAAGGGGGCCGTCCGTCGCGCCATTTTTTCAAAGGCGCCGCGTCGCGTAGTGGCTACGGCCAAGCTTGAGTGGTTGACGGCGCCGCGACGGTTTGGGTTGGGTCTCTTGGCAGCGGCGCCGGGGCGTGTCTGCGGCGCAGAGATTTATCTCTATATATTTATTTATATTATATGTATTGTTAAAGAGAAGACAGGTAAGCTAACTCCATGTCATGTGTGAAACGAGCCGAGCGCGGCAGCGAAGCCCATCTGTTCCGTTGTATGTGCCGTGGACGCATCACGAAACGCTTGATGGCGAGCACCAAACAGAAACAGAAACAGAAACGCCGCCCGCATAAGCAGTTCCTTCCTCGGTCACGCGTTCGTCGTGCAAAATTTGTGCTCGGGCGGCTACTCACTCACTACTCGAGACGCTCAGACAAATCCGGTACCGGGAAGCACAGCTGAAACTGTTCCAGTGGAACAACGGGGCGCGGCGACGAGCCGAGCTGGAAAGGGAGGAAGGAGAGACCGACGGCAGTCAGCGAGAGAAAGGAGAGAGAGCGCGGCGCGGCGAGCTGGACTTGGGCCGGCTATGGGCCGATTGAGCTGGGCCACGCACGGGGGGAGAGAGAGGTGGGGCAGGCTGGGCCGGTTGGTTGGCTGGGGTTATATTAGGTTTATTCTTTTTATTTGAATCATCACGTACGGAGTAGGATTTAAGACGAGGCAAATATGCCTACGGACAAAGGCCACAGCCACCTGTAGATACTCCAGAAGAATGATCCTAAGGTAGGAGTTTTATATGCATTAAATAAGCTGTCATGTCATTATTTTTGATGATGTGGCAGTGTATTAACGAAGAGAGATGAAATGAGTTTTATAGTGATGAAACATTCTCTAAACGGTTACCTAGATAGCTTGCACCGGCGGAGCCCCCATACAGCAGGGTGGGGCAGCTGCCCCACCTACCACTGGAGTAGAACCCCACCCCCGATGGAGTCTCTAGGCGGCCGGAGGCGAGCAGGAGTGTTGAGGCGAGCGGCGGCGGCGTTTTGTCTGTCCGATGGCTGGAATAAGAAGAAGGGAATAGAAAGGCTAATTTGGGCCACGCGTGTGATTAAGTGGAGAAAGCCCAATAACCTTTGGCCCAGCAACCATCCACCTGCACAGGGTAAAAATATTTCGTTCGCTGCTGAATCGCTTCGAGTTGGCCTCGACTCGATCCCGCAACGCTGGTGCCTTTCGTGTTCCGTCCTGCCGCTGCTCGGTCGCCGACGGCCACCAAACCCTAGCCGCCAGTCGTCGAAGCCGCCGGCGCTGCCTGCCGGCCCGAAGCCCGTCACCATTGCCGTCGTCCCGTTGGGGATTTCATAGAGGAGGAGGAGGGGGCAGAAGAGCAGGGGAACGGCGGCGTCCCCGGCTGCGGCGTGGATGCCGCCGCCGCCGCTGGGCGCGGCCGTGGTAGAGGCCGGCGCCGGCATCGGAAGTTCCTGAGTCCTGACGCTAAGGAGAAGAGCACGGTTCCGGTTGGGGTTGGGCGAGGCGCCCCAAATCGCCCGTGTTCCAATTGGCAAGAAGAAATTGGTCCCTGTATTTCAATTGAGGAGCAGAGAACATATCTACGGAATAGAATGAATGACGACTGGCTTAATAGTTTTATATTGTGCTGCATTGAGAAGAAATTATTTAGAGACCTTGGTGGAGAAGAAATCAAGAATACATTTCAAACTATCAAGAATCGGCGTATGGACTTGCCTAGGCCACCTAGAAAACCTAGACATTAATAGTTATTGTCCTAGTAGAATATGTGTTTACATATTAAACATTTGTATCTATCATTTATTTGCAGTTTGATGATTTTACTATCATAAGCGAATACAGAATTTTTTTTCACTTATGTTATACTCTTCATGCGAGTCCGCCCCAGCTAAATTTTTTGGCTAGCTCCGCCGTTGACAGCTTGTGTTGTGTTTTGCATGTAGCCTAGGGAACAACAAGAGATGAAACTTTGCATTGAGAGAGGGTGTTTCATCATAGTGTCAAACATTATTTAGATGATGTGTCACTCTAGATAATTGTGTCAATAAAACACCCACTGAGACTGACCTAATGCTTGTACAAATTCAAATGAATTTGTTTGTGATGCGTACCAGCTAAGCATTAGATCAACCCGTAATGATGGTATGTTATAATGCTAACCCATAATGATCAACCTATAATGATGCCGTGGCCAAACTCGCCCGCGGCGTGGCGACCTGTCGACCTCTCATGTAAGGAAAATGGCCTGATTAATGCTAATATGCTATTGAGATTAACATATTTGTCAAGATGTATATTTGAAAGTATTCGTAGGTTTCAAATGATGTAATTCAAGTCATCTAAATTATATTGAAAATTCAGATGATAGTATGTTATAACCAAGACAAGATCACGCAAGATGATGAAGCGAATCCTGCCCAGAGGACCGCTGACGTAATTGAAAAGGACCATCGAAGCTAGGGATGGCAACGGGCACAAACCCGCTGGGTTTTGCCATCCTAAACCCGTGCCCACGAAAAATATTTTAACCCATTAAAAAACCTATGCCCGTGACGGGTTTAAAATTTTGCCCAAACCCATGCCCGTCGGGTTAGCGGGTTTCCACGGGTTACCCGTGGGTTTGCACCTCTATTATACAACTCCATGTCATAACTAATAAGTTTATCGTAACAAGTAATAAATTTGTAGTGTAAGTAAATACATAATGGGCACAAAGTTTATTGTTCACTAAAAAATTAGTGCTATAGGGAATAAAAATTATAAATAACAAGTTTTATATTTAAGTGGTCCTAGTATGACATTAAGTCATCAATCCACCGTATACATGAGTACTATATAGAGTGAGCTAGCAACACCCACAACCGCTACTAATATATTCAAGATTCACTAAAGTAGAAAGTAAAGGAGATACACAAAATACATTATAATTTGTAAAATAAAATAGAAATGTACTAGGTTGGACCGGGTTTAAAAAACCCATGGGTTTACGGGTTCGGGTTATATGTTCCCAAACCTATGCCCGTAAACCCGCTGGGTCTAGCTTTTTGCCCATTAACAAACCCATGGGTACAAATATTAACCCATGCCTATGCCCTAATAGAGTAAAAACCCGTCGGGTTTCGAGTTTCGGGTACCCATTGCCATCTTTAATCGGAGCATCTCGTTGTACCAGCGGATAAGTCGGTGTTACACGTGGCAGGACCATAGGTGTGGTTTCGTCGACCACAGGATGATCCAGTGCTCGAGGAGAAGCACCACCGGACAAGTTGGTGAACGTGATAGCCATGGGTGCATTTTGGTGTGAGCAATCCATCAAACGCGTATTGCTTAGGTGTTAGCCTAGAGTTAGGCAAGGTTTGCATGCCTCTTGTGTATCGGCGCTTGTGCGCACCAAGAGTTGTACGTATCGGGGCTTGTAAGTCATGCGAGACCCTCCAACCGACTTTGTGGAGTGGCCGACGGTGCTTGTACTATGGAGGTGAGGCCCTTGGCGTTTTGGCGATACCTCGGGAAAAATAGTCGTGTCGGGAGTTTGCATTCTCTACCATTTACTTCCGCATTTACCTTTCCTAAAGTTGCCATATATAGTTGCTAGGATTGGAACCTATGGTGCAAAACTTTTAGCAGTAGAGATAGCAACACATAGAAAAACTTAGTGCACATTTAGTTAGAAATTGAAATAGGTTTTTATATGTGCTTCGAGCCATAGATTTAAAAAAAACCCTAATTCGCCCCGTTAAGGTGTCACGGTCCCTTCACTCTCTAACATGGTTCCTCGATCTTATATATTTTTGGTTCTCTGATTTGTTATCCTTGTTCTCGATGGTTGTAGATTTTCTATCTGAATCAAATCCTCTTTCTAGGTTCCTGCTGCGTTATTTATACACATTGATCATAGACGCCCGTGTGCGGATAAGTTTCATGTTAACATCGTGTCCGGAATTCTGGACAGGCAAACCTGTTCACGATGGAGTCATTAAAACAAGAGTCCATCTGTTAATGACTAGTAATGAACCAAACTAAAAATTAGAAGTAGAAACACCATTTGCTTTAAATATATATACATATAGGTAAAAAGAATTTTGATTTTGATTCAAATTCAAACCTCACACATTTGAGAATCAAATAAAATCCAAATCACTAACGGACTTACGTTTTGAAATTAAAATGCACAATTTAATTTACTAGAATTTTGGAAAGAAAAGAATCATACTTTAAATTCCAAATAGCATTTTCATGGGACCACAACACCAACCAAAAAGCTTTTGATTTTGCTAATTTACGCCATTGAAACCTATACTTTTCTCTTATTTGTCATTCAGAATATGCGCTTATATTATTTGCCATTGCTTTCAAATTTGTCATCATCCCTTCTACACCACTTAGGTTACACCCATAAGATATAATTGTAGTTAGAGCCTTTAATTTTCCACTTTTCTATCTTATAATTATACTATTTTACGTCTTCAAATTAAATAAGATCACATACCTAATATGACCTGAAGCCCTCAAATTAAATCGACATCGTAAGATTAGGTGTGCAATCAGATGAAGCATCTATTTAGCATGAGGAAGGGGCCTCACCTAATATGACCTGAAGCCCTCAAATTAAATCGACATCGTAAGATTAGATGTGCAATCAGATGAAGCATCTATTTAGCATGAGGAAGGGGCCGCCAAGTTTCCATTGTGGCCTCTTTCCTTGTTGCGGCGGCATCATTGTCGCCCGAGAATATGGAACCCGACGGCGGCGTAAGTTTACACTTTACTTTCACCTTTTACGTCGTTCACTGGATCTGTTCCACAACATCATGTTGTATTGTCTACAAAAAGGCTCCCTTTATGATTTGATTGACCGTTTTATTTACACTATTTTTGAACCGAGCCTTTTAATTTACAGTATTGAGAACAGAGAGTTGAATTACGTAATTTCTCCATTGTTGATGTCTTGTTTACACCAGCACTTTAGCTCGCCACATGCATAAAACTAGTGGATTGAGATCTGGAATTTTACTCAGGGATGGGAATAGCTTTTAAAACACTAAATACTTCTGTGTCTCTTGCTTTCTGCATGACAAACGGTGTCAAAACTTTTATCTCCATTTCGTGACCAACTAATCTAGACTCATTTCATCTTATCAGAACCAACGTCCAAAGTTCTAGCTCGGGCCAAGTCATTGTATGAGTGAGCTCTTGGCCTACCGTAAAAGTGCTCAATAATGTCATGAGACCTTGTGTTGTTGAGAGAATACTCTGCTCACTCATACAATGACTTAGTTTAACATTTTTTAATCAAACAGCATTGGATATCTGCTTTTGCTTGTTCATGTGCGAGTAATATAGTGTTGTACCATTCCTTACAGGTCACCCCTCAGAGACTAAACTGTGGTCGTTAGAATATATGACAGTCTGGCACCAAGTCCATAGACTATTAGCTTGTGGACTGAAGAATGCAACCCTGCCGATCTATCATTGAGAAGGAACGAAGTGATACAGCAGGATTGCAGTCCGACATAAGTTGATGTGCTTTGGAAGGTAGCAACAACAAACGTGGCTTGATTCAAGTCACTGTTGGTTCGCACAGGCGAGGGACGGAGGAAGGCGGCAGCCGGAATGTGCCGACGAACAAGTTGGCCAATTGTGGGAGGTGCAGCCATTATAAGTTAGTATATATAGCTTAATATCTACTCCGTATGTCCTATTTTAGAATTGCATTGTACCCTGTGCAACCATTATATGTTGTCTTATTTTAAAACAGCTTAAGTTAGTACTCCCTCCGTTCTCAAATATATGACATTTACGACAACCAATTTAGTTCATTTTTGAACTAATGAGCTTGTACTAAACGTCATATATTTAAGAACGGAGATAGTATAGCTTAACCCCCTCTCCCACTCCCCCCTTTCAATTGGTTTGCAGAGAGAGGTTGGTTTGCACCTGATATGTTTCTTTATAAATTGGTTGCTTAACCATCTTTTAGAAGGCATATATGGTTTGCACCTAATATGTTTCTTTATAAATTGGTTGCTTAACCATCTTTTAGAAGGCATATAGGAGCCCGGTGCGTGACCCGCTCAATCAGCTATTTGTACAATGCAGTAATAGTTGTGCCATCCAGCAATCCTGAAAAGCATGCTTTTCTCTTAATTCTTTTATAATGCAGTAATTGTGCCATCCAGCAATCCTGAAAAGCATGTAATTGTCCATCCAGCAATCCTAAAAAGCATGCTTTTCTCTCAATTCTTTTACAATGCATTAATTGTGTCATCCAGCAATCTGAAAAGCCTGCTTTTCTCCCTTTTTTTTTTTTTTTTTTTTTTTTTTTGAAGGATGCTGCTGATTGCATTCATGCTTTTCGTACATGTAGATACCTGGCAGAATAGTAGTATATTTTTTTAAAAAATGCAAAAGCACACATATAAAGGCGTGAATCGTCCCGATACGTGGGCTCGCCATGTGCTGGGTCGTTTCCGTCACCTCGGCATGGGGCGCGGCGTCCTGAGCCATCCTGAATCTAAGACACTATCCATAGTTTTTATAAGCTCCATGCCATAAAGAAACTAGTATTAGACACTATTCTTCCAATACAAATATCACTATTTTATATTCATCTCTCATTTTGCCTTGGATTGTGTGTAGAAACTAGGTCTCATGCAAGACATGATTTCTTTCTCTTTCTTCATTTATTTTCTTGCCACATCATATTTCATCCTAGGTGGCAGCTCATTTAATTCTATAGACACCGTCCTGGTCGTTGGGTTGGGGATGGTCACATCATGTTTCCGCCACCTCAGCATGGGGCGCGACGTCATGCACCCTCCCACTCGCCCTATTCTAGGGGTGTTTAAATTCAAAAAGTTTATATTTTTATTTTTTGTCTCTTTTTTGAAATAAAACTAAACACTCATTTGTTAAGTTTGTAAAAAACTCTCATGTGCACATAAATCAATGCAATAATTTTTATAATGTTTATGACACTTCTCAATGCAAAAGCTTTTTATAAAGTTTGGCAACTAAACACCCCCTAAGTTCTAACCCGAGCACCGCCACCCAATGGACCCGATCGAGTCACACGCTCCCGTCTAGTGCGCGCGCCAATCAAACATGGCGGGCCGCCCAGCCCTGCCCGTGCCAATCGGGCCATCGCGGCTCCGTTTCCCCGTCTCGTTGCTACAACGCAGATGTGCGTCTCGCCTCTATCGCCTCCACCGCCACCATTCTAATCTCTTGCGTCCCTCTCGCCTGCCGTCCACCGGCCGTCCCCTACCGCCTCGGCCGGTGGCGCTCTCCCCGCCCGGATCTTTGCTTGTCGCCTGCCACCTCCGTCAGGCCGGCCGCCACCTACAAACGCCTTCAAGAGCCGTCGTGCTCCACCCCAACCCCCTTCATCGGCGCCCGGGGTCACCGATGACATAGAAGAACATTTGCGTAATTAGGCACAAGCTCCCAAAGTGGGCCTAAGTGAGTTCTCAATGTTTCAGTCCCACTCGGACGGGTTGTTTCGATCCAATCCGTTGATAGGGTCCTTGGGCTATAAATCCCCACGCACCCTCTGGTTCTTCCTCACGCACTCGGGACCAGGTTAGGACAGCATATCATGGCGCTCGCTCGCTTCCTCATCCTCTTCCTG
This sequence comes from Urochloa ruziziensis, assembly GCA_015476505.1. NCBI lineage: Eukaryota > Viridiplantae > Streptophyta > Magnoliopsida > Poales > Poaceae > Urochloa > Urochloa ruziziensis. Next base: position 9,760 of record WEIB01000948.1, on the reverse strand, counting down.
GGTGCTGCATTAGCGCCGCTGCTCCTCTTTTCCTGTGCAGGTATATAATGCCGCATGGCGCTGCCTCTGTTAATGTTGGCGCGACGAGGTGGCAACTAATGTTTCTGCTTGTTGCACAATACTGCAGATGCGTCCGCGGTGGGCGTAAACTATGGGACAGTGGCGGACGACCTGCTGGACCCCGAGTCGGTGGTGCAGCTGCTCTTGGACACCGGCATCACCATGGTCAGGATATACGACACCAACGCAACGATTCTCAATGCCCTGGCCAACAAAGGCATCAAGGTCATGGTGATGATGCCCAACGGCGACATCGCCGACGCGGCCAGGAGCCGGTCTTACGCCTTCGACTGGGTGCGGCGGAACGTGGCGGCGTACTTACCCGACACGGAGATCAATGGCCTGGCCGTGGGGAACGAGGTGTTCCAGCAGGCCAAGGACCTGACATCGAAGCTTCTCCCGGCCATGATCAACGTGCAGGCGGCGCTGGCGAAGCTGGGCCTCGACGACGCCGTGAAGGTGACCACGCCGGTCGCGTTCGACGCGGTCGGGGAGCCGTCGTTCCCGCCGTCCGGGGCCAGGTTCCGGGACGACATCGCGCAGTCGGTGATGAAGCCCATGCTCCAGTTCCTGCAGCGGACGGGATCCTACCTCACCATCAACCCCTACCCGTTCCTCGCGGTCGCCAAGGAGCCACAGAACATCCCCCTCGAGTTCGCGCTGGGGAGCTACGAGCCCGGCATGGAAGACCGCAACACCGGCCTCTTCTACTACAGCTTACTGGACGCCATGAGGGACGCCACGTTTTTTGCCGTCGAAAACTTGACGGAGCCTCAAATGTCTGAATCCATTCTCTCCACAACAAAACTGAACTTCTTTAGTCCGTACAGGCCTGCTCGTCTCCTTAATTGATGATTTGATTTTCAGGCAGACGATGGCCAGTGGCTCCAAGAATGCAGGTCAGATCATCTATACAGTAATGACGGAGACTGGGTGGTCATCAGGTGGACAAGTCAGACTACCACAAGATGCCGAGATGACGAGTTCGAAGGCCGGCGTAAACGAATGCCCGCCGGCGACGGTAGCGAACGCCAAGGCATACAACAACCACGTCATCAACAGAGTGCTGTCCGGCGACACGGGCACCCCGCGCTACCCCGACATGGACATGGACGTGTACATCTTCGCCCTCTTCAACGAGAACAAGAAGGGCGTCGGGCCAGATGACTCCGAGCGATACTACGGTCTGTTCTACCCCGACGGGACCAAGGTCTACGACTTCGACTTCCAGGGCACGAATGCAAAATAAACTCTTCTTTTTCCGTGCCATGATGAGTGGAAGCTACAGCCTGGGTCAGGAGTTTCTGTTCACGAATAAACAGTTGCCAAGTCGGGAAATGAAACTGACACGAATGTGGTCGTTTACATCGATGGTGGATATTTTTCTTCGAAAGCAGGCCGCTCTTAAGCCCGCACTGCATGTCGATCAGATGGAACTGCGTTATCTAATGAAACATTTTCTAATGAAATGTGTATGTTGGGACGTCTTTTTTGTTTCCTTGAGTGAGGCTTCACTGGAGCATAAACTGGGAATATCGAGTCAAAAAAAAACTGGGAATATAATCATGGCATCAAACGCGATGAGCATGATGGAGTAGGACATTTCTATCTCCCTGTTTGCGGTAGCCCAATATGATAGAGTACGTACCATCATTCTGATTGGTTAAAGGGAAACTATAGTACTGCCATCTTTTTTTTTTCCTACTAGGCACCTCTGCGTTCGTTTATGAATTATGTCAACACAGGCTCCAAAAAGGTTTCCGCAAAACATGTTTTTTTTTTTCCGTACAGACGCAGACGCTCACAAACACGTACGCACACTCGTCTCTACGAATACACGAACGCAACCCTACCCTTATGAGCACCTCTGAAAGACTGAACCGGCAAAATCCTTGAGATTGACGAAGTCACCGCTGACGTCTTACTATCGACGGGCACGTTGACTACCACTGAAAGAACAGCGCCAGCTAAAGTCAAGAACTTGAACCTTGATGGGCAGGTTTCACCACAGAAACCCTTACCAACTGAGTTATGCTTAGTTTGTAGCAAAACATGATTTATAGAAAAGAGAGAAGAAACGCATAGAGAGAGAGAGAGTAGGTACTATAGCTCACAGCTCAGATAGACAATGGAAAGAGAGCCGTCTCGTACCAACTCTTCACGTGAACGGATGCAGCAGCCGTTGGGCTAACACGGCGGCTCTGCTGGAACGAGGACGAACAGCAACTGATCAGCAACCGGTCAATCATCATCACGGGCTAGAGTAAGACCAATAATTGCGAACTATATTCGAACCTTCTATTTTCTGTAACACAAAACGTTCGAGGATACGACAAGCATAAGTGCAAGTGGACCGATAATAGGCGCTTCTTCTCTTGGAGGATGTGTGCGATCCGTGTCGTCAAACAAGGTTGGAGAATATTTATGCATATCATAATCATCATGCGTTGAACAATTTGAATGTTAAGAAATTGTGGGGACCATCCTTCGTATGTTCATTAATCACATGTATCAGTCCCTGGACCAGTACGCTGATACAGGTTTTACACAGGGTTAGAATATGAAGCAATAAACGGCGTAGCAAATAAAGAGTAACTACTTTCGCCTTAGCGGAGTGTGGCATTATGACCCATTCCACGGAGGGAACAGACCGAGGTGCCCTACATGTCCATGTACCTGTAGCAATTGAAAGCAAGGCTGAGTACACCTATGATTGGTACTCAGCAAACCTGGAGCAAGAATTATAATGCATGCAAGGGGGTGAGGTGTAAGGGTTATATTTAGTGGAAATACAAAGTAAAGTTATATTTATAAACGGGGGTGGGAAAGGGAGATTAATATGTTGTTTTGGTCCTGGAGGGGAATTCTCATCCCTGCCAGTCCCTATATTTTAGTTCCATCTCAGGGACTGTCCGGGTCCTCCTGGGCCGGCTTATGCCTCGCTCCTTTGGGCCTCCGCCCATCTCACTATCTCATATTTTATTACTAAAGGTGAATTCTAATCAACGGGGGCTTTGACTAGATGGGCTCATGACCGTGAGCCACAGCTATCCGGATAAGTTGATTAACTCTGCAGAGCTTGTACCCTATGCCATACGGTCGGTCAGCCCGTACCCTCGCGAAAGGCGGTGTCGACCTACGAGACCCTTACCCGTCGGTGTCTGTCTCCAGACAGCATTCCCTAGGTCCAGCCACAGATAGTACTGGGGGCTAAACAGGGGCTACTAATCATCCGCCTCGCGGATATCGACCCGGGTATGAGCTCATAAATTAGGTCCCTCGGCCCTCAGGGTCTCCGACCCTGTACTCTAGTCAACCCGTGCCGCCCAGTCCCAGCCCTCTGTCTGGGGCTGTCTCCAGTACATTCGTTTCCCGACTTGGCGCGTGCACGACTAGGCACCAGGCGCTACCTAGTTCGCCGGTCGGTACTCTACACCAATCATACGGCTCCTTGGGATGGATTGGCTAGGATCTGCTAGCGGGGTGTGGATCAAGGCCTCACATTACAGGTCATTCCTGAAGGCTATGTCCTTTTTGGCCCGTACGGCGGTACTGGCATTAGAAAGACTTCCCGTGAACCGGTCCTTATGTGACCAGAGTAAGCCTTGGGACAGGATCCTCTGCCGAGGCTACCTCCCTTACTTGCAAGTCCATCCTTACGAGGTTTCTATTAGTTGGTTCATTTTATATTAAATCCAACATTCACTCTCATCTCTCGGAAGCTCTTTCATGAAAAGTCATAAATGTGAAGAATTCCAAAGAAATCTACTTCTAAATAACACTCGGTCATTGACGAGTGGTGACCGGGGTTATTAATGGGTTGTTTGGCTAGAAATGGTTCTAAACCAAGGCGGAGGTGAAATATAGAGGGCTTTCCTTAAGATTTAATAAAATATGTAGTCCATATTATTAGCATGGTTGATTTTATTATGCAGGAACTGGGACTGGCATGACCAAGGAGGTGGTTGCCAGGACTTGCCTTCGTGGACAGTACTTGTAACGACCCGGGTTTCCGATTTCTGAAAACCCGACTCCCTGTACCATTGTGATACTCCCTGGATCAAGTAGATATCACGTACATAACTCATCACAGCGAATATCACATCCATACCACGAATAAAGTACAAATATCTTATTTATTACATCATTCTCATGATAATACGTCTGGTACAAGCCCTCAGGGTTGTACGATAAACAAAAGAACATCCAGCACAGCGGAACTAGGCGTAGAAGCCTCCATCTTCTCGATCTCCTCCACAGGCAACTTGCGCGTCAAGACGAGGCCTCAGTCATACCACCCATCGTGGTTGAACTCGTGCTCTTCATCAGACCCTGCGTACTCAAAGGCTATCCCATGGAATGGGATAGGTTCACGTCACCAACCGTATATGCAAGCTTTAAGTGGACTATCATCTAAAGGGGTAAAAGTACATCAAGGATAGGCTAATGGTTTCCTATGCAGCAGCAAATATAAAATAAGTATCTTCATATCCATCCATCCCATATCTCACCACATCGGGCTATTCCGGCACGCCGGACTCCCATCTCCATCTCCACACTCGTCTAAGTCGATGCGAGAGCTCCCTCCCCTCGCACCTCACCAACTACGACCGGATCCTGAAAGGAAAGGGAGCAAACTTTCCTTCTCCCCGTCCGTAGTTGCGAATCTTAGTCACTCTCAAACTGGCTAGAAAGGGGAAAGGTAGAATATCCCAAAATATGAGATGTAACAGTGCAGTGGGCAATGTCCATACCGACGCGGCTATATGTATAGATTATAGACTCTCGAGAGATTGTACAACTGGACCCACTAGAGCTGCGAGATGGTGGTCGCCATCTCGAAACGCAACCCACAGCTCAGACCCCAACCGCGACGATGCTCACTTGCTCTTCCGGTCTCGGTCCATTGGCTCGCAATCCAATGCTTCGGAAGTTGTGTCGAACTCTCCCTCGTAGGGCCAAACGGGACCATAGTCCTTCGGGGAGACGGTATCTCCCGTTCCCGTACACCATCCACCTGATCTTCTCGCAATCCGGGCATTGCGCTAGCTAGGCTGGCTGGAACCCGTTCATATGGGTAAGCGGTAAGTACGTGGGGCCCAAAGAGTGGTTACCCCTCACGGTTTCAGACCGGGGTGAGCGTCATCGTCCCAAAGGCGTATCCTCCGAAGAAGAACGCAAGTCGCAGTACCCACTATAGGTACTGCCGCCAACTCCTATGCTCCTATCCATCCATGTACCCGCCACAAGTACGGTGTGGGACCCCCTCGAGAGCAGGGGTCTCCCGGCACCTCGGTCAAGAGACCGAGTTGTTATAAAATGCTCACCCCCGCCAAGTTTCCCAAAAACACCTTCTCCTGCCGGTTTTATCCCCACACACGCCAAGAATCCTAATCCACATGATCCCATACACATGCAAGCAGCATCATAGCAATATCATATATAGAGTGGTAGGTAACAAGGCATTCACGGAATAAATCATGGCTATGCAAGGCTCAAGCTTCATTCAATTGCTAATAAGTAAAGCGCTAGCTCATCTAGTTGCAATGTCTATAGGCATTCAAGAGATGGGCTGGGCGTGAACATGAGGGCAAGTTCTCTTCCTCCATGAAGTCTTCCGGGTAGTGCTCCTCCTCGGTAAGCTCCTGGCCGTCATTGGGTACTAAATACGTAATTAAAATAAATACCGGGGACCTAATAGCAATTAACTCTAATAAAACCAATTCAAGAAAGATCCAAATGGACTCATACTCCACACCAAAGGCTAGGTCATGATTTTAGAAAAATATAGAAACGAGTTTCATATTTTTTGGAGTTAAAATAAACTAGTTACGGATTTTCTAAGTTTAAATCCCTTTTTGAATTTTAAATAATTCCGAAAAAGAAAAGGAAAAAGGGCCAGGGACCTATTTGTAAATAACTAGGGACCTATTTGTAATTTTGGAAAAGTTCAGGGCTTTTTCATAAAAAGTCCTGGGTCGACCAACGTCGACGTTGACCGGTCCACAGTCCGGATGATGACGTCATCAGTGGGCCCTGATGACGTCAGCAGGAGCGCCTAGATGTAAAACCTAAAAAGTCCAGGGGCTAAGGTGTAAGAAAGCAGGGGCTTCTTTGTAAAAGTGGCGGGCGGCTCTGGTGGTCGCGGTCCACCGTGGACCGTGAGGTTGGTCCACATGAACTGCGCCCACGGGATCTATTTGTGGCTCAAAGGATCCTGTGTGGTTGGATTTTGCGAACCGCGGTGCGGCCCCTGCGACGGCGCGACACGTGGCGGCGGCAGGGCGGACGGCGGCGCACGGCTTCTCCCCCTCCCATCCGTCGTGGAACAGGGGGAAGCTCGCCGGAGTTGGCGCTCCCGGCGGCGTTAGGGTCCGGCTCGGTCCCAAACTCGCCGCTAGGGCCTAAAACTCTACGGCGGACAGGTTGGGCATGATCGTCCCAGGCGAAAATGGCCGGAGCGGCGAGGCGACGTGGGCGGCGCACGGGCGGCGCCGGCGTGGTCACGAAGCTGCGCAAAGACGCGCTTCTCCTCGACTTGTTCAAGCCCAGGGGTCTTGCGCGGGTCAAGGCGGACGCTTGGGTGCCCAAAGTCTTGGCCTTTCGGCACCGGCGGCGACGCGCGAAGCGCGACGGTGGCGGCGGCACTCGGAGCTCGTCGGGGAAGTCCGGTGAGGCCCCCGTGGCACGGGTTAGGCGCGGGTGGTACCTAGCTACACCTAGCGAGGCTAAAGGCTTGGCCTTCCGGCCTTGCCAGGGTTTGGGTGCGCGGCGAGGCGGCGTGGAGCGGTCGCGGCGCGTTCGCGCGCAAAGCACGCTCACTGGCGGCGAGTGGCGCCAACGGTTCTGCACGAGAAGAAGGGGCGCGGCTCGAAGGCCGGTACACAGAGCAGGTGCGGCTGGTCCCAAGGTTGGCGGCGCGCGTGGGATCATGGTGCCCCATGGCCGTGGCGGCGGGTTTACGGAGGGGTTAGAGGTGAGCGGCGGCGGAGTGCTCACCTCGGGTCGGCGGTGTAGGTGAAGCAGGCCTTGGGAAGAGTGGGTGAAGGCGCGGCGTAGACGAAGGTGAGCTGCGACAGGGACTAAGAGCCGGGATGGCCTTCGTCTTCTTGCTCCGGGAGGTAGCGGCGGCGCGGCGTTCTGGTGGCGACGCTCCGGACGCTTGGCTCCGCTACGGCTTCTCTTCCTCGAGTTCACCTCCTCTCCTTCTTCTCTCCTTCTCTTCCTCGTGCGCAGCGGCGGCTAGGTGGAAGGGCAAGTGCCCGAGCGGTGGATGGGGAAGAGGAGCGGGGCGCTCCTCTGCTTTATACTGGCGGCGCCAAGGGATCGCGAGGCTAGGGTTGGAGCGGCGCGTGAGGAGGCGGTTCGAGAAGCGAGACACGCGGCACGACACGAGAGGCGGGAGGCGAAGGTAGTGCGCGGCGGCAGGGGTTGTCTCGACGTGCGGGCCAGGGCGCGGCGAGAGGAGAGTGGGGAGAACTCGCGCGAGAGGGCACGGTTGCTCCCCGATCTAGGGTTAGGGGTGAGGGGTGTGAGTACGGAGCGGGGTTTAGGGTGCCGGGGCGCGCGAGATCATCTCGCGGCGCAGAGAGCGGGCGACGGCGGGACGGGGCGCCGGTGGTAGGAGAGAGGCGGGGGCAGGTGTGAGAGAGGTAAGGGAAAGCTGACAGGTGGGCCCCACCTGTCGGCGAGAGAGAGAGAGAGGAGAAAGGCGCGCACGGGCGAGTTGGGCTGCGGGGGAAACTGGGCCGCGAGCTGGGCCGTGGAGAGGGAAAAGAAGAGTGGGCCGCGGGGTTTGGGTTGGTTTAGGCCGGGAGTAGAGGGGCCGGAAATCAGACATAGTGGGCTGGTTAGTGAAGTTAGGGCCCAAGTTAGGTTTTAGTTTTAAACTTTTATTTGATTTGGATTTGAATTATTTCAAATCCAAATCCCACTCAAATAAATCCAAATAAATTCCAAATAAAATCCAAATGTTCACACTAACATTTAGACACCTTAACAATAACATTTTATTTATTATTTATTTCTAAGAATTTTATGAGAGGTTCAATGAAGGCAACCTTATATTTTTCCTAGCTAGTATTAAATCCACGAAAATTTTTTAAATCCACATTTTTAATATTATAAACATTCCAGAAAAATCTGGGATGTTACAATACTTGAACGTCCGCTAATGCGTACGTATATTTGATGTTGACCAGGCTTGGACTTCTGGTCTTCTGGAGCTTCGGCATCTTGATCGGAGCCTGGTCACATCATCGACCTAACGATCAATAAAACATAGAAAATAACATTCAGTATAACAATACATCAATCAATTCCTATAGAATAGAAATAAAGGATAAAAGGGATACTAGGGTTATTGGGAAATAATCCATTAATTATGGTAAATAATTAATGGACTCAAAGGAACGAAACTTCCGGGAAGTTGATGAATAATTTCCCTGGAAATGATTGAATGGTTGGGGAGTTATATGGATTTCTAAAGAATAACTCCCGGATGACGGTGGCTTCTAGGAAGGGCTTGGAGTAACGGGTTTGGGGATTACTGGACAGCTAGGCAATAATCTCAGGATAATTAGTGGATGATTATATTAATTATTTAGAAATAAGTTTCTAAATAATTAATGGGATGGAATGGAATTAGGTAGCATAACGGCTAGGGTTTTAACAAAACCCAGGGTTTCGATTGGACGGCGAAACGGCGTCCGCGGGGATTTGGACGGGGTTTCGGCGAGGTATTTAGAGAGTGCGACTGGGATTCGGAGCTAGGATATAAATCCTAGGGCAACAAGCATATGAAAATGCTTAGAATAATCCCTAATATTTATAGAAATTCATGGGATTTTATGGAGCTTTGGAATGGAAAAGGGAATATTTGGGGTACACTAATGGAGCTTTTCTATTGGATGAGAGCTACTCTTTTGGGATTTGGGGTTAAGAGATATCCTAAAATGGTTTAGATGGCTCTAATAGGTTTAGGAATATTACTAATATTTTTGGAGAATTTTGGGGGATTTTTGGAGTGGAGGAAGTGCTCTAAATAAATGTTTGTGTACACTTACCAGGGTGCACTTAGCATTTTCGGAAGGGGTCGGCGTCAGTAGTGGGGCCCGGCCGGTGCACTGGGCGGTGCACCGCGCCCGTGGGCCGGTGGACCGCATGCAGCGGGAGTCTGCGGTCCACTAGGCCGCGTCCATCCGCCGGGGCGCGTGACGGCCGTTAGGCGTACGGTGCCGGCCGTCACGTGGGCCCCACGGGCAGCGGGCGAGGGAGGAGGGGATGGCGTCGATGCGGCGGACGGCGTCGATGCGACCCCACTCGGCAGCGGCCGGGGAAGGGGACGGCGTTGGCCGCCCGGTCTTCTTCCCCCCATCCGCTCCCCTACTTCCTTCCTCGTCGAGCAGGGGAGGAAGGGGAAGGGGCCGGTGGCCCGTCAGATCCCGTCGGCGCCCGGTGAGGAGCGGCGGGCGGCGCCCGCGGTGGTGCAGAGCACATGTGCTGCGCGTGGCGCGGCATGGCGCGGCGCGGCTCGAGGGGACGGGGAGCGCGCAGCAGCGGCGTGGGAACGATCGCGGCGCGGGGAGGGGGTGGCGCGGAAGGCCGCGTGCGTGCGCGGCTTGCCGGCGGCGGTGCAGCGCGCGCGGCACGGTGGTGCGTGGCACAGCGCGGCGCGACGGGCGCCCGGCAGTGGTGGTGG
>WEIB01000947.1:0-28658 GCA_015476505.1 Urochloa ruziziensis | reverse complement strand
AACGAGCAAGGGGACGTGGTTCCGGTGCGAGGTAGCGGCTCACAACCGAAGCTCGTACGCGGACGAGAAGCCGGCGCAAGGTGGCGGCTAACGACCAAAGTTTGCGCGCGGGGTTTGGTGATTTGGCCACAAAATCATCGGTGGACGGTTTCCCTTGGTTTGGGCCTCAAAACCAAGGACCGAGGACTCGACGAGGCGAACTTGGGCAGCTGGGCCGTGTGGGCTGACAGGGGCGGTTTAACCGCCCCCCAGGGCCGGTTTTACCGCCCCCCCTCCTGGGCTGGCCCAAGAACGGCGTCGAGGAGCTTCGATCCGGAGGACACGCGGCGTGACTGCAAGGCTTGCGTCGGAGGGAAGCTAGCTTGCAGTGGAAGGTGCCCGAGCCGGAAAATATCTGAAGATCAAATGTCAAATTTGCCCCTGAGGGGTATGTATCACTTAGGGGTAGTTTAGTCTTTAGAGCACCACCACTTGGACTACTAATAGGCCCCTTCAGGGCTGGTGGCTGCCATCTCTCTAGTTATCTCTTTAGGTTTTCCTTTGAACTAGTTTTCCCTTCATCCCCTCCACCTAGAACTACTTCGAATCATTCCTAGTTTGTATAGGTGAATTCATGGTTATGTGATTGAGTTTGTGCTGCTCATCTTTGTGCCATGATTTGATTTCCCGAGCTCCCTTTTCTTTTTCTATTTTCGTGGGTATTTTCGGAGCTATTTTTGGGGATTTTCGTTCTTCTTGTTCTAGGGCGTTTTCTCTCGGATTTCTTTGGGGGATTCACGTATGAGTGCCTTGTGCCTCTTTTGCTGGTGATCCTTTGCCCCCAAACGCCGAGAATCGCTCTGGATTTGAGATTTTCGGGATGAACTTGAGGTCATGGTGTTCTTCGCAAGATCTGCGATTCCGGGAGTAGTACTGAGTTAGAGGCTGAGATCTTTTGGGAAAACACTCCACTGGAGGTCTAGATCATCTGACCAAAAATCTCGCCTCAAGAGCTCAAGCGGTTTGGGAGATCCACTTTTGTTTTGACTTTTTCCCGAGCCACCCAGGCCCGGGCGGTTTAACCGCCCCCCTGGCCGGTTTAACCGCCCCCCTCTAGGTGTGTTAGATCGAGCCGCGTTTCGGGTCGTTTTGGTGTTCGTTTCGATTGGTTCGAGTTCCGCTGCTCGTTTCTTGTTCCTAGGGTCAGTAGCTTGACAGTGGCTACGTGATCTTGGCAAGATTGCTCTCGGAGGTTTCGGAGTTGTTTTGGGAGAATAGCCGGATCGGTTGGAAAGATTTTTTATCGGCTCCCATTCACTCCCCCCTCTCTGGTCGCCGTTTCGGTCCTTCACCCCCGAGCCTTAAGTTGAATCGAAGAATCAGGTTGAGAGTCTACAGAATCTTGAATCTTAATCTAGTCTTGAAAGGTGCAATTTGAAAAAATTGCACTTGATATCAAGTAGCCCCCGAGCCTTGGTTTGAATCACAGAATCGAGCCGAGGGTCTTGATTAAATCTTCCTTATTCACAAAAAATAAAATCCGAATTCCTTTACTACCTTGCAGCCCCTCGAGGCTTGAACTATATGTATATATAGAAAAGGATCAAGTCTCGTGACTCACAGAGTAGTTTGAGTATGGAAAGGAATGATCCATAATTTTTAGAGATGCGGAAGTTTGAGTCCCCGCATTTCAATACAGAGTGATTATTCAGGCATTTCAATCTATTCAGGCGATTGTTCTATGTGAAGCCTCAGCCGAAGAAAGATGCTACCAGTCCAGTCGGAGGAGCTGGATTCCAGATGCGCCAAGAGATGCGAAAGTTATATCTGGAGTATGACATGCACAACACCCAGGCTGGCTAGAAGAACTTGTGGTGGTATATTGGAGACCACAAACCCAAGTTGCCAGAATATACAGGAGTCGCGCCTGTCAATTTTCCAGAATGGAAAAGCCAGCCAACTATTGCAGAGATGACTCAGGTTAACGAACTGCTCGACAAAATTGCAAAGTTGAAGGAAAAAGGTGTCACAGGCGCCTCTGTGGTTTTTAGTTGGATTAAACGCCGAGTGCAACCACTCGCTCAGAAGGAAAACTGGGGCTTCGAATATAAAGGCACAGAAGACCCCTCCAAAATGAGTCGCGACGAGTTGAGCGAAGAAGAAATCATGCAAAGAGTGCAGTCATTGATGCCAGCAGTACATTGCGTGCCTTTCATTCCTCAACTCTTCGATGCAGACCATCCTCCCAAGCCAGTGAGTAACTCATCTTGTGTTATTTATTCACTAATTTCTCAAATTACCAGTCTAACCACCCTCTGTTATATGCAGGAGGATGTTGACTTACATTATTCATGGCCAATCATGCCAGAACAAGTCCCAAAGGGGGCGGACCCCAAGTTTTCAATTACATCACACCTGAGGAAACCACCCTTGGATGTTGCTGAAGGATCAGAATCATCACTCCACTCGAGTGATTTTGAAGATTTCTAGGTGGTGCATCATGGGAAAAGTGGTGAAGAAGCCACATCGAGTGATGTGCCCGTGGATATTGTTAAAGAAGTCGCTTTCACTCCACCTGGGCAGCAACGAAGAGCCGCTCGGAAGAGAAAAGAGTTTGGCAATAAAGCCACCACCAGTCAGACAGAAAGTGATAACCCCAGGTATGTAAAATACTTATATACTCATGAGTTCCAGCGAATAACCACTCTGTATTGATAATTCCATATAAATATGCAGTCTTGAATACACGGATACTCCAGGCGAAGAGCAGTTGGAGCCCCCAAGCTCAATAGCATCTATGGAAGACACGCCCAGTGCAACAATCGAAGCAGAAAGAGCCAATGAAACAGTTGATACTCAAGTTGCCAATACTGAGGTCGTGGTTGATTCATCAGCCGCGAACCCGAAGGAGAAACCCGAGTCAAGTGCCAGTGAAAATATTATGCCTTCACTGGTATTTGGTGAACCACAAATGCCAGATAAGAAGTCCAAAAGGTAACAATTATACTCATAACCAAGTTATTAGCCAGATAGAGTAGTAATGTGAAGTATCATCCACTTATCAATGTAGGAAATCTACTCCCTTCCTGCCGAGGAAGAAAGCCAAGGTGTCGACCGAAGAGCCACTATCAAAACCAGCTCAATCAGTTCCCGGTGAGCAAGCAAAGAGCACAGAAGTCGTCAAAGAGTCCAGTCTGCCGACAGTTAATCCACACGTAATCACAAAAAATATTCCAGAAGAATCTGTCACAGAAAAGGTCCAGGCTGCACCCATCATGTCAGAACCAATTGATCAGACCATGGATATTATCCCCGACTTTCCATTGCTCACTAACAAAGAAAGTGAGAGCACAAAGCAAATGTTGCAGCCTACTGCCTAGCCCGTACTGATGAAGACCATTGGATTACAATTCCTGCCAACTTCCAGTCGAGCAAGCACAGCTGAAGAAAGTCTCGTGACTGATGTACACACCACCGTGCCAGGAGCAGCAGAGTTATTTGAAGACCCTCTGCTTGATACAGACGCAATTGCGGCCTTTGTCGAGTCGCAGAGAAGAATTGCCAACCTGGCACAAGGCTCGATCAAATATGTAGAGGCAATGCTTCTGCCCCAGAGCTGTTCAATTAGTAGTCGATACCAGATTGTATCTAATGAATTATTGCAGGATTTGGCTGCTCGCTCCAAGAAGAAATCCTAGGCCTTGTATGCGATGTCTGATGCATCAATTCGGGCCCAAAAATTGGAAGTCGAACTAGCCAAGAACAAGGAGCAATTGGCCAAGTTGTCTCTACTGTTTGATTCTGTCCAGGCAGAAAAATTGACCACTCGTCAAAAGTTGTAAGAAAAGCGTAAGAGTCATGCCGCTCGCCAAGAACAATGGAAAGCCAAAGAAGAAAGGCTGAAGAAAAGGAATCGAACATTGACGCAGACCAATACTGGTAAGTTTCCTTGTTCCAAAACCATTTCCATGACTTGTAATTTTGTTGTTTTATACTCAAGCTATATCCTTGTGCGGAGCATATGACGGCATACATGAAGCTCAAGTCTGAATGCACCTCGTGGCAAAATGGTATGTATCGAGTCACAAAGAAAAGGAAAAACTCTTCTGTGATTATACTTCTCTGTATGAGACTCATAATGAGTTTATGACAGAATATGAGCAAGCCATGAGGATGCTTCAAGAATCAGATGCCACGTTCAAAGATGCCTTGGAGAAAGGCAAGGCAGTCAGAGAAGAATACCAGGCTTTGAAGGCTGAACACGTTGAACTTGTCAAGGCGGCTACCACTCTGGTGAACTCTATTAATCGTGGGACTCCAGAAATGTCCAATAGACCACTCAAAGAGCACATTCGAGAAGCCCCCAGTAAGTTTGCAACTTACGTGAAGAAGACCTGCTGTTATGTGGCAGATCAAGTGCTAGCAATCGTCCAGTCCTTCTACCCAGATGCAGAGATAGATGATGTCCCGACGGGTAGAGCCAGTGACTGCGAGAAGACCAAGTTCGAAGAATACTTGAAGCACTTTGAGCCCATAGCAGCAGAAGTCGTAGAAAGCCTAAAACTGCAGTGACTTGTAGCCCTACAAGAACAAAATGTATTGCCACATTTGTAATACTTTATGTTTGTGTATCATATGTATTATGTATATGCACAGTTTATGTGAATTATGATTGCTTTGTGCAGTTCTGGCATTCATGTGCCTTAAAAATCACTACTCTTTCTGGAGTAGAAACTATGAAATACTGTTTAAATTAGTACTCAAAGATTAAAAATTTAGTAGACTTATATAGTTGTCTCTTCAAGATGTGACGTACTCATAAGTAAAGATCAACAATCTTGGAAAAAATTCAATGTACCCGTAGGTAGACGCTTTCTAAGGCTAGCTAGCCTCTACAGGTGCTCAGCCTGGTCTTAGTTTAAATACAATTAAGTACTCAAGGATCCTGGAAAAGTAGTCGTATAGATGACTCTTCGGATTATAGCTTATGTATACTGTTGTATCAACAAGTATCAAAAGAAATTTCGGGATTTAAAAAAGCTAGAGCAGTCTTATAAGACAACAAAAGCATTATGTATGCCGAAAGACCAAAGATCAGATACTGAGAACACAAACTTCACTTTATTGATGACTCAATCAGAAATCTTGAAAGTATTTACAGACTCTGACGAACTCAAAAGAAGAACTCTAAGCATAGAACTTGTGCAAGTGTTCAATGTTCCAAGAATCTCTCTCTTCAACCCCTTCGCTATTCTTAGTCGATACGACCCGGGTCCTGTCACCTTATGAATAATGAAAGGTCCTTCCCAGCGAGACATAAGCTTGTGCATACCCGTTGTCTTCTGAATTCTGTGCAATACCAAGTCGCCGACACCGAATGATCTCTCCTGGACATTTATGTCATGATAGCGCCGGACTCCCTGGAGATATCGAGTGGAATCTAACAATGTTGCACAGCGTTCCTCCTCGATAAGGTCAATCTCCAGTCGTCTCGTGTCATCAGCGACTCCTTCGTCGTATTGCTCCACTCGTGATGATGAATACATGAGGTCAACTGGCAAGATAACTTCGGATCCATAAACCAGAAAATATGGCGAGTGCCCAGTAGGCTTGCAAGGCTAAGTGCGAAGCCCCCAGACTACATGTCCCAACTCGTAGATCCACTTTCCTCCATACTTCTTGTCATGTTCGAATAGTCGCTTCTTCAGACCATCGAGGATCAAGCCATTGGCTCTCTCGACTTGTCCATTGGCCTTGGGATGAGCTACTGATGCGTGTACGACTTCAATGCCATGTCGCTCACAGTGGTCCTTGAACTCGTAACTATTGAATTTGGAACCCAAATCTGTGATGATACGATGAGGACAGCCATACCTGAGCATCAGATCAGTAATGAAACCCTTGGTCTTGGCCGCTGATATGTCTGTGACTGGTTTAACCTCAATCCACTTTGTAAACTTGTCGATGGCAACCAGCACATGTGTGAAATTACCCGGAGCCGTCGTGAGCTTGCCCACTGTCACAACTTGTTTTCAGGATGTGAATAAAGAGAAAAGTAAAGCAATGATTTGTTCATAATTTAAAATTTTCCAACATTTATATTCTTTACAGGTAATTTAGTATGGGAAAAGAATTGATTGTCTTTTCTAAATTAAATAAATCGGTTCTATGAGTGTTGCATTCATGCCGATGCATCCTAGTGTTTCTTGTTTGCAAAGGTTTTAAAAATGCGTTTAGACGTTGACCAAATTCTTTTGAGAATTTTCCATCTTCTTCTGGAATTTATTCTCACCTTTCCTAGAGCTAAATCTTCTTACTCGAAGACTCTAAATTCCTTTTCACGAGCTCCAAGTGACTTATTTGGACTTCTCGTGCCCCAACCTATCTCCAGGAATTCTCTTAAAATTTCTGAGATTTTATGAGCATTTTCTGTGGTTTAAATAAATTATCTAGCTTTATCTATTTTTTTTCTTTACCCGTGAAATGTTTTCTGAAAAAAAAGAAAGAAAACCTCCTATCCATTTGGGCCAAGCCCGTGAGCTTTGCCCAGTCCACTCGACCCAGCGCCACTGCCCATCGCAGCCCACCTCCCTCTCCTCCTCCTCTCACTTCCAGCCGGGACCCGCACGTCAGGTCCTTCCCCTTCCTCCCAACCATGGGGGACCGAGCCGTCGTGCGTCGTTGCCGCGCCGCCCACGCGCCACCCGCGCCGCTCGGCCTCCCCTACACTGCCGCGTCTTCAATGCTCAGTGGAGCACTCGTCCTTCCCTTCGTTTCCCCTTCCTGTAACCGCCGCCTCCACCTTCTCCGGCCATTAATGGCCACGAGCTCCACCGTCGCCTCCAGTGCCGACCTCTCCCCTCCCCACGCCTATAAAAGCGACGCCCCAGGATCCTGCTCGCCCCTACTGTCCTCACTCCACCTCGCCTGCGCAAGCGCCACCACGCCATCCGAGCTCACCGGAGCCGAGCGTCACCCGCCGATCCTCCGCCCGATTCGCCATCCACAGGCACGGCCGGAGCTAGCTGATGCCTCCTCAAGCTCCGCCTCGGCAAGCTGCACACCCGCCGCCTCTCTTCATCGCCTCTCCACCGCCGGAGTGCCGCCACGGGTCACCCCAACCGACCGCCATCTCCGCTGTCCGCCGCTCGCCGCAGCTTCAATTCCGGCCGACACCGCGCAACTCCGCCGCTGGTAAGCACACCCACGAGGTCCCCTCGTCCTACTCTACTTTTCCCCCTCCTCAATCGAGCCTCCTTCCGTCGGGAACGCCGGCGATTTTGCCATCAAGAGCCACCGGCCACCAGCAAAATAAACCCGCCGCCACCTCTGTTCTACAGAAAGAAGATAGGGTAGTTTTGCAGCCAAGACCCCAAGAAACATCCAAATGAAAAACCTACAATATGTGTCTTGTACCTTTCATGGAAAACCCCCTAGAAAGACTCCACCTTTGCACATAAATCCAGCCCCTCCACTTTTATGAATCTAACCCTGTCCTTTGACCTTTTCCCGAGCACTATTCAATGTGTCTCGGTAATCTTTTCAGCTAACCCTCCACGTCTATGGTTAATCGCGTTTAGACCCCTGCAACTTGTTTAGTTCATAGATTTCGCGTTTTAGCTCCGTTTCGATCCGTTCAAATTGCGTTAGGTTCACAATAACATAAAGTAAACGTTAGAATTGATGTTTTCATCATGCAAATTTTTAAAAATAAATTTCATATTAATTTGATTAATGCCTATTTGAATGCCTTTCTTAATAAAAAATTGAATTAAGGTCTACATCGGTTTTTCATAATCAAAGTAACTTGACTAATACTATTTAAATAGATTTCTAACTAAAATTAAATAGAGTTGAACCTCGGATTTTCATAATCAAACTTAATTTGCTTAATGTTCAAGACTGAATCATTTGCTAATTAAAAGTTGGATAGGTTTTTACACCGGCTTTTATAAATAAATGTTAACCTGATTAATATTATTCAATTGGATTTCTAAATAAAATCTACATAGGCTATATCTTGAGTTTTCATAATTAAATGTTAATTTGGCTAAATATAAATATAAATGTGTTTTGAATTATAATTTGGTTAGTTCAACACGAATCATAAAGATATGCGTTTAGATGTTATCACCTATGTCCCTTTTCAGTCAAATGTTTAAATGGCATAATTTATACATCAATGTTTATAAATAAAAGTTGACTAGGTTTTACATCGTCTTTTCATATACAAATATAATATGGTTAACTCTAATCTGGGGTATTTTCTAGAAATATCCTTTACATATGTTTTTCTAAATTAAAAATGAAAGCAACACATAGCCTTGTCCTTTCCTTTACAACCGAAGTTTTCACGATAGATGTGTGTCC
This sequence comes from Urochloa ruziziensis, assembly GCA_015476505.1. Lineage (NCBI taxonomy): Eukaryota > Viridiplantae > Streptophyta > Magnoliopsida > Poales > Poaceae > Urochloa > Urochloa ruziziensis. The sequence continues at coordinate 20,309 of WEIB01000947.1, read as the reverse complement.
TCAATGATAGCATCGTTCTTAGCGTTTTCTGCGTTTTCACGATCATAGACGCGAGCCTTATCCTTTAGTGCGCTCTTTTAAAGCCTTTCTTGATTGGTGTATTGTTCTCAGTTCTTATTTATTGCTTTGTATGTTTGTGCCTGATGATTGTTACGAGTAGAAGCACCGATGTTCAAGAGTTTTGAAGATCAAGAGCTGAAGACTCTGAGCAATTACACTTTGGTGAAAGGCAAGTGACCCTAACCATCCTTCTATCTATGCTTTAATACTATCATGATGAATTTAATCGGAACGTGGAGAACCACCCAGGAAAACCGTACAACCATGAGACTACATGGCTCTGGTCTTGGCTAATTAATTAGAAACTTTAGTGAATGATAGTCTTACCTGAAAAGGGCAAGAGGGGTGGCGTTGACGGGGTATAGCTCGGTCCTCTTGAGAGGTATGCTGTGCTAAGATACTCTGCTCACTAGGGAGGGTTATGACTGCGGCGACCTGAATCCTTAGCGGACTATTATTTACTGAGGAATCTTTGTAAAGGCCTCGTAGCGTCCCTATGCAGTCACACCTCGGTAGTGTGATAAGCGCCTGTGTGGTGCAGCATGGTTGGGTCTAAAGTTCTTCTGAACTTTTACGCGACTTATGGTGAAAGTGTACAACCTCTGCAGAGTGTTTAAAACTGATATATCAGCCGTGCTCACGGTCAAGAGCAGCCTGGACCCTCACATGAGTAATATACTTGAAATTGATATTAAATCATATTCTGGTTAATCTTCGTGGCCTTGCTGAGTACCAACCATAAGTGTACTCACCCTTGCTTACTGCTGCTCAGAAGAAGAAGGTGTGAAGTCTGCTGAAGATGTCGCTGAGTGCTAGGCGTACGCAACCCCCAGTCGATTGCCTGTGAAGTTTGGAGCCTTCGTTTCCAGGATTAAGCGTAAATCTCTGATAAACTCTCTTTCCTTTACGTGATACTGTTGTTGTTATTCACTAATGATGTCACTATATGTATGAAACTAGATCCTGGCATACATATAGGTAGCATTCGGTTATGTTTACAGAACCGGGTGTGACAGAAGTGGTATCAGAGCTGTATCGACTGTAGGACGTAAGCCTAGATAGCAATGATCGTTTTATGAGGTCTATTTTACTATAAAAAAATGTTCTTACCCTATCCTTGACCTCTTTGTTGATAAATACTTTGTCCTTATCCACTTATCTCGTCCTTGACTATTTAATTCACATTCTTAACTCTTGTTATTTTCTACTCCTTGTTTTGCTATTACCATAAACCTTTAATCCTTATCTATGTACTTTCATCACTCCCTTGATCATTTACTTAATGATGATTTTATTTATTTCGTGCATCTCACCTCTTTGTTTTTTTGGTGATGTTGCAAATCTCTAATTATTATTTAGGTAATCCTTCTTAATGATTTCTTGACCTTAATTATTCATTACCTCCTTGAAATTTCTATTTCCCCTCCTTGTATTCTTGTTTATTCAACTTTCCCTTGAATATTTCTTCAGGCATTGGTTCGCCCTGTCTATTCATCCCCTCATTGTTTTGAAAGTATCCTTTTGCTCTAACTTGTTTCTCTTTAATTCTATTTGGAATCACTCTTTGGTCCTTTGGATTCCTAAGTGTCTTTTGTACTCTTCTCTTATTCAAAATATTTAGATGATTCACGCTACCTACACAAAAGCTTTCGCAAGTTATTGGAAGATAGAGCTACTAGTTCACCACCAGAAGCAAAGTCTGAGCAACTAAAGCCACCTTCACCACCACTGCATCGAGAAAGCTTATTCAACACTGGACAAGATAAAAGAGGCATGTGCCATACATGTTGAAGCTTTAACATACCACCCATGCTTAGGAACACCCTTTGCAACCTTATTAACAACGCTTAGCATCGTTCTTTGACTGAGTGTTGATTGGTGTAATTTTGTGTTTTGTATGATGATGCTTGTCTTTATGACCTTGTTTGATTCGTTTCTTTGTAATGATTGTTGGTGTATTGTGGGTCTTATACCTACAATGACATTAGTTGTCTAGTTAGGTTCGTCTTTTGTACCTCCCACCACCTTGTCATCCACCCGTCTATATCTCAATCTGATGGAGGACGTAAAAAAAAAAGTGAAGTCAATATCAATGTCAACAAGCAGAAGCTATCATTGCCTCCACTGTTTGAGTAGAAGCAAGTTGAAGAAAAGAAAGCATTTCTTTAGTTCTTATGCCATACCTTGCTGCTTGTTATTCTTCCATCTACCTCACTCTCACGATGACCTCAACAACCAAGAAAGAAGATGAAGGCAACAATGGCATCAACAATAGAAAATCTGCAAACATCTGCAATGATCAACACATGAAAGAAGATGAAGCCAAGAATATGCCCTCTTTCCTTTGGTTACCCCTGTGCTATTCTCCTCTCTACCTTGTTTTATCTAAATCATGACCACCAAGAAAGGATGGAGATGATATCATGAACTCTACTTTGTTCTTCAATCTTTCTTTATCATTCTTTATTTATTCTCATTCTCTTATCTTTACCACCCATCCAGATGGCGAGTCCCAGTGGAATTCATGAAGACAAGAAGCCACAACCATTAGCACATAGAAGTACTCATCCCAGTTCCTACCAACCATAGCCGGAAATTGTTGAACCTCCGCATGACAACTCTATCATGAAGAATTCTAATGCACAAGCCATTCCATCCAGAACTATGGTAGAGCAGAAAGGAAACCAACATTGATGACTTGCTATTTTGTTCGAATAGGGATATTCAGCGACAAATGTTGCAGCCATAGAAACTCAGGTCATCACATTATAAGATGCCAGCAAAGAGAGATGTGGACAAATTACCGTGGTAATGCTACAATTGTGGTAATAAAGAAGGACGTCTATCTGAACACTATCCAGGAGTACAGGAAGAAAAGTCTGAAGGCCTTAGTATGATAAGGATGCTATGGTGAAATGGGCCATTATAAAAAAAACAGTGTCCCAAGAGGAGCACACTAGCCATCTCAAGAAAACATTAGCAATTTGATGGTGATACATACAAAAAGTTTGATAAATAGAAGAGTCCGACATTTGGACAAGAAGTAAGGACTGTGTTGAGAAGAAGTGACATCAGCTCGCAAGGAGACATTCAAGCCAAGGAAAAGCGATCATGGAATTAATTCAGCTCCATTCAAGTCATTTTAAGAAGATATGAAGAAAGTTCTTGAAATATGACCAACGAAGTCGAGGAAAGGAATGACCAACAAAGTCGAGGAAAGGAATGGATAGTTAAAGGTCTAATTAAACTAAGTATCCTTGAGCTATTTTATGTGAGTTGCGAAGAATAAAGAAGAGTGTTTGAGGAGCTACAATAAGAATGACCGATATGGAGGAAAGTTAATAAGTGTCGGATGTTACCCACCCAAACCATTGTCTCTTGCTAGCCTTTGCGAATCTCGGGACGAGATTCCTTTTAAGGGGGGTAGATTTGTCACACCCTGTTTTCAGGATGTGAATAAAGAGAAAAGTAAAGCAATGATTTGTTCATAATTTAAAATTTTTCAACATTTATATTCTTTACAGGTAATTTAGTATGGGAAAAGAATTGATTGTCTTTTCTAAATTAAATAAATCGGTTCTATGAGTGTTGCATTCATGCCGATGCATCCTAGTGTTTCTTGTTTGCAAAGGTTTTAAAAATGCGTTTAGACGTTGACCAAATTCTTTTGAGAATTTTCCATCTTCTTCTGGAATTTATTCTCACCTTTCCTAGAGCTAAATCTTCTTACTCGAAGACTCTAAATTCCTTTTCACGAGCTCCAAGTGACTTATTTGGACTTCTCGTGCCCCAACCTATCTCCAGGAATTCTCTTAAAATTTCTGAGATTTTATGAGCATTTTCTGTGGTTTAAATAAATTATCTAGCTTTATCTATTTTTTTTTCTTTACCCGTGAAATGTTTTCTGAAAAAAAAGAAAGAAAACCTCCTATCCATTTGGGCCAAGCCCGTGAGCTTTGCCCAGTCCACTCGACCCAGCGCCACTGCCCATCGCAGCCCACCTCCCTCTCCTCCTCCTCTCACTTCCAGCCGGGACCCGCACGTCAGGTCCTTCCCCTTCCTCCCAACCATGGGGGACCGAGCCGTCGTGCGCCGTTGCCGCGCCGCCCACGCGCCACCCGCGCCGCTCGGCCTCCCCTACACTGCCGCGTCTTCAATGCTCAGTGGAGCACTCGTCCTTCCCTTCGTTTCCCCTTCCTGTAACCGCCGCCTCCACCTTCTCCGGCCATTAATGGCCACGAGCTCCACCGTCGCCTCCAGTGCCGACCTCTCCCCTCCCCACGCCTATAAAAGCGACGCCCCAGGATCCTGCTCGCCCCTACTGTCCTCACTCCACCTCGCCTGCGCAAGCGCCGCCACGCCATCCGAGCTCACCGGAGCCGAGCGTCACCCGCCGATCCTCCGCCCGATTCGCCATCCACAGGCACGGCCGGAGCTAGCTGATGCCTCCTCAAGCTCCGCCTCGGCAAGCTGCACACCCGCCGCCTCTCTTCATCGCCTCTCCACCGCCGGAGTGCCGCCACGGGTCACCCCAACCGGCCGCCGTCTCCGCTGTCCGCCGCTCGCCGCAGCTTCAATTCCGGCCGACACCGCGCAACTCCGCCGCTGGTAAGCACACCCACGAGGTCCCCTCGTCCTCCTCTACTTTTCCCCCTCCTCAATCGAGCCTCCTTCCGTCGGGAACGCCGGCGATTTTGCCATCAAGAGCCGCCGGCCACCAGCAAAATAAACCCGCCGCCACCTCTGTTCTACAGAAAGAAGATAGGGTAGTTTTGCAGCCAAGACCCCAAGAAACATCCAAATGAAAAACCTACAATATGTGTCTTGTACCTTTCATGGAAAACCCCCTAGAAAGACTCCACCTTTGCACATAAATCCAGCCCCTCCACTTTTATGAATCTAACCCTGTCCTTTGACCTTTTCCCGAGCACTATTCAATGTGTCTCGGTAATCTTTTCAGCTAACCCTCCACGTCTATGGTTAATCGCGTTTAGACCCCTGCAGCTTGTTTAGTTCATAGATTTCGCGTTTTAGCTCCGTTTCGATCCGTTCAAATTGCGTTAGGTTCACAATAACATAAAGTAAACGTTAGAATTGATGTTTTCATCATGCAAATTTTCAATAATAAATTTCATATTAATTTGATTAATGCCTATTTGAATGCCTTTCTTAATAAAAAATTGAATTAAGGTCTACATCGGTTTTACATAATCAAAGTAACTTGACTAATACTATTTAAATAGATTTCTAACTAAAATTAAATAGAGTTGAACCTCGGATTTTCATAATCAAACTTAATTTGCTTAATGTTCAAGACTGAATCATTTGCTAATTAAAAGTTGGATAGGTTTTTACACCGGCTTTTATAAATAAATGTTAACCTGATTAATATTATTCAATTGGATTTCTAAATAAAATCTACATAGGCTATATCTTGAGTTTTCATAATTAAATGTTAATTTGGCTAAATATAAATATAAATGTGTTTTGAATTGTAATTTGGTTAGTTCAACACGAATCATAAAGATATGCGCTTAGATGTTATCACCTATGTCCCTTTTCAGTCAAATGTTTAAATGGCATAATTTATACATCAATGTTTATAAATAAAAGTTGACTAGGTTTTACATCGTCTTTTCATATACAAATATAATATGGTTAACTCTAATCTGGGGTATTTTCTAGAAATATCCTTTACATATGTTTTTCTAAATTAAAAATGAAAGCAGCACATAGCCTTGTCCTTTCCTTTACAACCGAAGTTTTCACGATAGATGTGTGTCCTCAATGATAGCATCGTTCTTAGCGTTTTCTGCGTTTTCAGGATCATAGACGCGAGCCTTATCCTTTAGTGCGCTCTTTTAAAGCCTTTCTTGATTGGTGTATTGTTCTCAGTTCTTATTTATTGCTTTGTATGTTTGTGCCTGATGATTGTTACGAGTAGAAGCACCGATGTTCAAGAGTTTTGAAGATCAAGAGCTGAAGACTCTGAGCAGTTACACTTTGGTGAAAGGCAAGTGACCCTAACCATCCTTCTATCTATGCTTTAATACTATCATGATGAATTTAATCGAAACGTGGAGAACCACCCAGGAAAACCGTACAACCATGAGACTACATGGCTCTGGTCTTGGCTAATTAATTAGAAACTTTAGTGAATGATAGTCTTACCTGAAAAGGGCAAGAGGGGTGGCGTTGACGGGGTATAGCTCGGTCCTCTTGAGAGGTATGCTTTGCTAAGATACTCTGCTCACTAGGGAGGGTTATGACTGCGGCGACCTGAATCCTTAGCGGACTATTATTTACTGAGGAATCTTTGTAAAGGCCTCATAGCGTCCCTATGCAGTCACACCTCGGTAGTGTGATAAGCGCCTGTGTGGTGCAGCATGGTTGGGTCTAAAGTTCTTCTGAACTTTTACGCGACTTATGGTGAAAGTGTACAACCTCTGCAGAGTGTTTAAAACTGATATATCAGCCGTGCTCACGGTCAAGAGCAGCCTGGACCCTCACATGAGTAATATACTTGAAATTGATATTAAATCATATTCTGGTTAATCTTCGTGGCCTTGCTGAGTACCAACCATAAGTGTACTCACCCTTGCTTACTGCTGCTCAGAAGAAGAAGGTGTGAAGTCTGCTGAAGATGTCGCTGAGTGCTAGGCGTACGCAACCCCCAGTCGATTGCCTGTGAAGTTTGGAGCCTTCGTTTCCAGGATTAAGCGTAAATCTCTGATAAACTCTCTTTCCTTTACGTGATACTGTTGTTGTTATTCACTAATGATGTCACTATATGTATGAAACTAGATCCTGGCGTACATATAGGTAGCATTCGGTTATGTTTACAGAACCGGGTGTGACAGAAGTGGTATCAGAGCTGTATCGACTGTAGGACGTAAGCCTAGATAGCAATGATCGTTTTATGAGGTCTATTTTACTATAAAAAAATGTTCTTACCCTATCCTTGACCTCTTTGTTGATAAATACTTTGTCCTTATCCACTTATCTCGTCCTTGACTATTTAATTCACATTCTTAACTCTTGTTATTTTCTACTCCTTGTTTTGCTATTACCATAAACCTTTAATCCTTATCTATGTACTTTCATCACTCCCTTGATCATTTACTTAATGATGATTTTATTTATTTCGTGCATCTCACCTCTTTGTTTTTTTGGTGATGTTGCAAATCTCTAATTATTATTTAGGTAATCCTTCTTAATGATTTCTTGACCTTAATTATTCATTACCTCCTTGAAATTTCTATTTCCCCTCCTTGTATTCTTGTTTATTCAACTTTCCCTTGAATATTTCTTCAGGCATTGGTTCGCCCTGTCTATTCATCCCCTCATTGTTTTGAAAGTATCCTTTTGATCCAGTGTTCTGGTCCGCCGACACAGATATCCACTTGGTTCTCGCGCCACTCAGCCACGAAGTCTGTCAGGACTTGCGACTTGATGGCTTTCTTGGACTTGAACTCGATGCTGAGTGCTCCGAGCTCGACTGCCCACTTTGAAATTCGCCCAGTGGCGTCCGGGTTGTGTAAGATTTCTCCCAGGCCAAACTCCGTGACCACTGAGACGGTGAATGTGTCGAAGTAGTGGCGCAGCTTCCTTGATGTGATGAGTAACGCGTAGAGTAGCTTCTGCACCGCTGGGTATCGGGCTTTGGACTCTGTGAGTACTTCACTGACGAAGTACACCGGCCTCTGCACAGGATATGCGTGGTGGTCCTCAGCCCTTTCGACAACCAGTGCAGTGCTCACCACATGAGTCGTAGTTGCGATGTAGAGTAGCAGCTCTTTGTCATCGTCATGCGGAGCAGTCAGTATTGGCGGTTTCTGGAGATGCTGATGAAGATCCGCCAATGCAGCTGCCGCTTCCTCCGTCCATTGGAACTTGTCTCCCTTTTTCAGTAGCTTGAAGAAGGGCAAGCCTCTTTCTCCCAATCGCGAGATGAAACTATGCAATGCCGCCATGCACTCAGTAAGCTTCTGGATGTCTTTGATTGTCTTTGGAGCTTCCATGGCTGTGATGGTGTTGATTTACTCTGGGTTGGCCTCAATACCTCGATGAGTGATGATGAACCCGAGTAGTGTCCCAGAGGGTACTCCAAAGACGCACTGTCGGTTTCAGCTTCCAATTCCACTTCCGTAGAGATGCGAAAGTTTCTTCCAGATCAGCAATGAGATCATCAGGATTCCTGGTCTTCACAACCACATCATCCACATAAGCTTCCACGTTGCAGTGTAATTGCTTCTCAAGGCAGAGCTGGATAGCGCGCTGGTAGGTCACTCCGGCGTTTTTCAACCCTAAGGACATCATGGTGTAGGCGTACGCACCGTAGGGAGTGATGAACGCCGTCTTGACTTGATCTTCCTCTTTCAGAGATATCTGATGATAACCCAAGTAGCAATCAAGAAAGCAAATCAGAGCGCAGCCAGCAGTGAAGTCGATAACCTGGCCGATGCGCGGGAGCCCAAAAGGGTCCTTGGGGCAGTGCTTGTTTAGATCGGTGTAGTCGACACACATCCGCCACTCGTTGTTGTTCTTCTTTTTCACCAAGACTGGATTTGCCAGCCAATCAGGGTGAAAGACTTCCTTGATGAATCCCGCGGCGAGTAGTTTCGCCAGCTTTTTCTTGATTGCCTTGCGCTTGTCAGATGTGAATCATCGTAGTCGTTGCTTCTTGGGAGTTGCTTTTGGATCAACATTTAGGCTGTGCTCGATCAGGTCCCTTGGCACCCCTGGCATATCCGCGGGTTTCCACGTGAAGATGTCGCGGTTAGCCTGCAGGAACCTGACGAGCGCGTCTTCCTATTGGGGAGTCATGCCAGCCCCAATCTTGGTGGTATTGGACTGGTCGCCTTCCTTCAGCTCTGTGTCCTTCATTGCCACGTCATCAGGAGTGGTCGCCTTAAGTGGCCCTGACTCCTTTGTAGGAATCTCGAGCTCTGTCTTCCTGAGCTTTTGAGCAGCCGCGAAAATTTCAGCCATAGAGTTGGGCACTTGAGTGGTGGCTGCAAACTCTATGGCCTCTCTATCGCAGTCGTACGACCGCCTCAAGTCGCCACGGAGGGAGATAACGCCCTTGGGTCCTGGCATCTTGAGGACGAGGTAGACGTAGTGGGGGATAGCCATGAACTTGGCCAATGCAGGACATTCGAGGATGGCTTGATATGAAGTTTCGAAGTCTGCCACCTCGAACTTGATGTACTCTGTCCTGAAATTCTCTGAAGTGCCAAACGTTACTGGTAATGTGACTTGGCCAAGTGGGAGACTACCATTACCAGGAACAATGCTGTAGAACGGGGAGTCTGTGGGCATCAGCAGCTTCGCGATGTCGAGGCCCATCCTCTTCAGGGTGCCGGAGAATAATATGTTCAGCCCTGCACCGCCATCGATGAGTACCTTGGTGAGCTTTGACCCTGCCACCGTGGGATCCAGGACGAGTGGCAATTGCCCTGGTTCATCGTAGTTGTTCCACTGGTCCTCTCGTGAGAAGGTGATTGGGACCTCCGAGTACTTTAGGTACCGTGGGACAGCTGGCTCGACCGCCATGATGTGACGCATGGCGAGCTTGTGGTTCCTCCGTGTTGGGAAACCGTAGTCGCCTTTGATGATGACCATGAGTACTTTACTCGGCTTTTGGAATTTGTTCATCTCGTCCTCTTCATCTTCCTCATCGTCCGCCTTCTCTTTGTTCTTGGCTGCGGGATCGAGTCGTTGCTTCTCTGTCTCCCTTCTTGCCACTTTCCTCACGCGGTTGCTGATGATACGCGCATTGGAGATCATAGCATTGACCCATAGTGTGCCTCTGCTTTGGGTGCATTGGACATGGTCTCTCCATGATCTTCTCCACATCGCTCTTGCCGGGGTAGTTCTTCTTTTGGCTTCTCATGCCACTGTCCAGCGTCGCGACAGTATCATCCGGCTTGCGCTTGTTGTGCTAGAAATTCTGCTGGCCCTTATGGTTGTTGCCCTTGTTGTCCTGCCTATCCTTGCCCTTGCGAGGACCGTACTTTTCAAGGTCACGGTCTTCTTGTTTGGACCACACTTCCACCTGGTTGCGCAGAGCTTCCAGAGTCTTTGGGCGGTGCAGGCCAAACTGCGTGTCGAAGTATCTGTTCGTGATGCCATTCTAGAATAGGTCGATGCAGTCACGATCAGATACGTCAACCACCAGGGTCTTGATCTCCATGAAGCGGCGCATGTACTCGCGTAGATTTTCGTTGGACTGTTGCTTGCACATGGCCAGCTCATGACGAGTCTTGGGTCGGTTGTAGGTGCCCTAGAAGTTCACCACAAACATCTTCTTGAGTCGTTCCCATGAGTCGATGTTTGGGTCGGTTGTAGGTGCCCTAGAAGTTCACCACAAACATCTTCTTGAGTCGTTCCCATGAGTCGATGGAGCGTCGTGGCAGGTTCTCGAACCATGTGAGCGGGGCTGGCTCGAGTGCTAATGGGAAGTATCGGCACTTAATTGCACTGTTGCCGCCCGCGCATTCTATGGATGTGGAGTAGATGCGCAGCCATGACTCAGGGGATGTCTTGCCATCATATTTTTCAAAGCCTACTGGCTTAAAAGGTTGCGGGTACGACGCCATCGGGATGTCCCTGGAGAACATCGGGTACTCGTCACTGTCTTCCTTGTATCCCCGCTCTTCGTCGCGTCTCCTGGAGTCGACGATTGACCATATCTCATAGTTGGCGTTGATGGTCCTTCTGAGGTCGTCGCTGTCTGCCGGCCTGTGTGGGGATGCGGCTCAACCTCCCTCGTTGCGACTGGCATTGGGCCGTGGTTGGCCTCGTCCAGTTGGACGGTTATCGTCTGAGCGGTTGGGGAGTGCACCTCCCACGCGGTTTGCGCCTCCCAAGCGGCTTGGAGCCACTGGGGGTGGTCTGTCTCGTGAGCGGTTACGACCGCTGCTGTTGACTTCTTCACTGCCGACCGGCAGGTCACTGCGCGTCGATGAGGTGGTGAGTGCTTTGTCGAGAGTGTGGATCATGGCGTTGATCCGATTGAGTGCAGCCTCGGATTGTGGGGTTCGCGTCAGGCTATGGATGTGGTAAGCGATCTCCATGGCGTTAGCCATGGGGGAGTCGTAGCGCGCGACCTTCGCGAATTCCTACGCGAGGTTGCGCTCGGCGAAACGGCGGTCGCAGGCGTCAAGGCGTCGTAGAGCCCTCTTATTATTGCGGGTCTCCCTTGCCGCTACTTGCTCTCCTGTTTCTCCATCGGGTGCTAGTTTGTCTTTGGAGATGTCAGCCTCCAGCTCGAAAGCCCAACGTGGATCGTCTTCGACAGCGTGAGCACCAGCGTCAGTGCCAGCACCAGCTCCAGTTGCACCGCCAGTTCCTCCAGCGCCGGCCATGAACACCTGTCGACTGGGCTCGATAGAGTCACTGGTGGTTGGGGTGAGGAGTTCGGTGGTGCTCTCCTCGTTTGATTCTAACGGTGTGCCGTATTGGATTGGTAAATCTTCAGTGATGTCAGATCCAAAGAGTACAAAGACTTGGTGGGACTCGTGGATTTCCCGTGGTGTCTTGTCTCTTGGGAACACGACTCTTCCTTCAAGCGTGGCGTGGATCACCAGGTCATGCCCGCCATCTTCTTGTAGGATCTCTACGTCCGAGTCCGAGTTCTACACGGGGATCACCTCCCTGCGGGAGCTAGCATGTCCTGCCATGACTCAGACTGGGGCGTCCCGCTTTGAGTCCAAAGTGGACTCGATCTGGCTCTGCAATGCCTCGCAATAGACGCGGGTCGAATTGCAGATTCCAAACCGGAATTGGGGTGGGAGGGTTGCTTGCAGCTTCTATTCCGCATTCGTGATCGACTCGGACTCATGCCCGCAGACGATGTACGCGAGCGTGACCTCGCCGAGTTGCTCGGCCAGATCTTCCATGACGGGCGCTGGTTCTTCCTTCTTCTCCAGGGGCGTGTCAAGGTAGCTATAGAAGCCACCCAAGCCGTCTGCGACGTAGACCCAGGAACCTGAATTGAACCTCGTGCCTTCCTGAGGTGCTTCAGATTAGATGTAGGTCACCATTGCATTCTCCACGGGATCTTTGAGGAAAACCCCTACCTGGCGCGCCAGATGTCGGTGTTCTACCGTCAATCCTACCAAGGGATGCCCCGAGGTAGTAGAGTTCAGGTGGGGTTTCGCCGAGATCAGGAGCGCAAAGGCCAAGAGACTCAGGATTTTAGACAGGTCCGGCCCACCGAGATAGCGTAATACCCTACGTCCTGTATGGTGGTTGGTATTCAATGAGACGTAATCTTTTGAGGGCGTCCCTGCCCAGCCTTATATAAACGGAGAGCAGGGTTACAAGGTCGGTTCCGAGTAGAATCCTAACCTAGTACAACTCGTAGAGTGCTTTACAAGTCAATCCGAGTAGTTTACTTATCATACGACTGGTTTCCATAACGAGGAGAGTCCTTGCAGTACTCTACTCATAGTCTTCACGCTTGGTACAACTCCTTTAGAGATTATCCATGCGTCCTTATGGGCCCATGGTCGTACCTCCGACATTTAGCATATCTCTAGAGCCCGGAATTAAATAAATCTTTTTCAGGCTATTGGAAGTATCCGTCAGTGTACCCCAAAATATACCAAACCATAGATAAAATCTCATAAATACCCGATAAATTCCTAAAAATACTAGGATAGGATATATTGTAAGCATTTCCATTTACTTAGTTTCTCCAGAAGCCTTCCCTAGCCCTCGGATTAGATTTATCACTCCACGTCGGTATTTTCAAATACCGAATTAATTCCTAGAAAAACCCCAGGAAACCTTGGTAGTTTCCGAGCACATTCTCGAGACTTACACTAACCCAGCATACAAACCCTCGTGAACGTCTTCTTGATCCCTCCCATTCTCTAAGTCAATACACTTGATGTGGTGATTGATCTAGTGTCTATAACTATGTTATATAGACGTTATTTCGAGGATTCGGAAACAAGTCTTCCAGTGAACCTTACCCCTAACACAAGGCAAGTTTTAACAATCTCCTTGCTCATGCTTTTCAAATGCATAAATATGCTCTTACCCTACCCCGATTTCTATAAATTACATTAAGATTAGCCACCAAAATAACCTTTAAATGTCGCTTAATGGATACTTACCACTACAGCCCCATAAACTCTTATTGCGAAAGGCATTAAAGGGGATATAAGATGCGAGTTAAGGCGGATAGCCTTGAAGGAAGCTCCTATCCGGAGGCTTACCTCGATCATTTAAGGACCGGTTTCTTGGGAAAGTCTTTCCAACGTTGTGTATGGCTATACGGTTGTTGGCACTCCTTAGCGTCACGTTTTAGCAACGCTCAAGAGCGCGTAGATATATGTCGTTGTATGCAAAATTAATTCTGCAAGCGCACAGAATATATCTCGTTGTAGCACTTCACCTTGGGTGCAACCCCAGGGTATCGTATTTATATTTCCGCAAGGAGGCAGATGGTTAAGGTGTATTGAAGAATGAAATGATATATCTTGCCAGAAATATCAAGCCACAAACCCAGGGGCACAAACTCTAGGTTTGGGTGGATAATGGTCAAGTTAATGACCGGATAGAAGGTCTGAAAGACCAGCGACACACGGAGCACCTATTTCTAAAGAAAAGGAAAGACATTGGGAGAGACCGGACCTAGACTCTTTCTAACTCAGAGCAAAAGGCACTCTAGCCTTAGCCTAGACCCTAGCTTAGTTACCGGGAACAGAGCTCGCTTCGACGGCTAGAACGGGAGAACCTCAGAACGGGGTGAGAGAGGGGGTTCTCCGGGCTCAGCACTACTGTTATGAGTACACCCGAACGTGGTGGACTACGAAGGACGGACAGGGCTGTCACCACCTGCCGCCTACCACTGCAGTTCCGTGGGGTGCAACACACTTCCTAGTTAATCAACAAGCCAGACACCACGTCTGCACTCGATGATTAAGATTTCTCTTGAGGCCTGTCAATAGAAATCCCCGTCTTCCCTAAGGCGTCTTACGGCCCGGTCAAGGCGAGCAAACCCGCGAGATAAAACCCGGTAGAGCTAAACTAAACTCTACACTAAAACTAAAGGGGAAAGGACTTTGCTCTAAAGAGAGCAAGATCTTTACTGTAAAAGAAGAGCAAGAGAGAATTATAAAAGATAACTTAAGCTCTGAAGTAAGAAAGTAATTATATAAATAACCTCTTCAAAAGAAGGAAAGGATACAAGAGCTTTACCAGAACTCCGAAGACTCCGAAGATCCGAGCTAAGCTCGACTCGACTCTACTTCCAACTCTAATCCTAATCTAAGAAATGAAAAAGATACTAGAGCTCCCTTCAAGTAAAACTTGAGATATGTGGTGTGTGTCTACCCAAGGTGAATGAGCTGCCTTTTATAGCCTCCAGGGGGTGGATGTCAGCGTCATTAGCACGCCAAGGATCTGCTTAGGCTTCACGCGAAGGAGGAGACGTGGCGGCCACAGAGGGAGGCCGGTCGGCCTGGGCTAGGCCGGCCGGCCTGGCCCTGGTGCCACTTGGCACCGTCCTCTGCATGAACGGTCCTGATGCTCTCCCAAGGTCGGTAACAGTTGCGTTTAGTTGAAGCTTGTCCGAGAATCCTAGGATGTGGGCCCTTCAATCCATGTGCTTTCACCTCTAGGCCTTCTGGGTCCTTGGATCAAACCGACGTTGTTTGCACAGTTCTTGATCATCCTGGGCACTTGGCATGGCTTGTGGATCAATGACGTGGCCAGACTTGGCCAGGGGAGGCCGGTCGGCCTGGGCTAGGCCGGCCGGCCTGGCCCTGTGCCAGGTTTGGCCCTTGTTTCTCCTGGTTCATCCTGCAAGCACAACTCATCCAAAACTTGTGGAATTTGTCAATAAAAATACTTTTATGCATGGAGTATGGTATGATCATCCTCATTTTACCGAAATGTTGACGGTCACTACGAGGTTATAATGGACGTCAACAACGGTCCAAAAGGGGCATGGCCTTCGGGAATGCCCTATAATGTGAGGCCTCGATTCACACCCCTCTAGCTACCCCAGCAAAGTGCCCCAAGGAGGCCATGGATGGGCAACGGGTATACTGGAGACAGACCCCGACAGAGGGCTGGGCCTGGCCGGCACGGGTTGCATGGGACAGGGTCAGTAGGACCCATGGGCAGTACCTGCCACTTAAATGTACTTACGATGCATCATACCCGGGTAAGGTCCTTTTATGGATGGATATGTGACCCCTGCTTAGGCCCCAGTAGTATCTGTGGGCAGAGCCGGGAGGAGGTTGTCCAGAGATAGACGCCGGCGGGTACGTATCTCGTAGGATGATCCCACCGTTGGCCACGGTAAGGTCATCTAACCGTATAGCCATAGAGTGCAAGTCTCTGCAGAGTCATTCAATCTATCTGATAGCCGTGGCTCTCGGTTATGAGCCCGTTTGGTAAAAGCTCCCATCGATTAGCCAGAGATAAACCTTAGGGATTATCTGGAAAAAATGTGGTTGCAGGATCGGTATGATCGCTGCCAAAATCACTGGGGACTGGCAGAGAGGATCTTGCCTCTCCAGGACCCAAAGACTCTATGCTACGAAAAACTTGCTTTCCGCTAAAACCATGATATAATGCAAATCATTTTCTTTTGATTGTTAAGTACTTGCTGAGTACCGCGGTACTCAATCTTGCTTGTGGATTAATGCAGTTCCTGACCACGGATTCCTTCCTCCGGTCATACCATGGTTCCACGTGGGGCTGCATCGATTCACGTTTTGGGCTATTGAGAGCTTGAACGGTCATCTCTAAAGTATTTCCTGCAACTTTTCAGGTTCCATCTCGGAGATATGAATTTTTCAAAAGATGGTTTATTCATTCCCTGATGGTACTCTCGAGTCACTCAAGGTGTTTAATCCTCACTCTTGGTCGGGATTGACCAATGTTTCCGTACACTAAGGCTGAAGTGGAGTTGCAGGTAGGGTAAGAGTGGCATACCTTGGTTACTTCTGTTGTCGAGTCGAAGAGTGGTCTTTGGAATTCATGGGGTTTCAAACGGAGAGGGAGAAGGTGTGATGCTCAAAGGTCTTTGGGACTCCTTATTATTTTCTCTCTCTCATATTTTTGAGATGTTTCTTCTCTCTCTTTTTTTTCAGGTGGAGCATTTGTCTCCATTTTTTTTCGAATACATCTCTTCTCTTACTTTGGTAACAGAGAGGAATTCAGCTTTGTATGGAGTAATTGAGGACCTTTGGGGTGAGCTTTATGATGAGGTGAGTGTATGTCATCGACGGTGGACGTCAACCCCGGAGCGGGACTTTGACTAGTCGGACATTTTGAGGCTGAGGTGGATGGGAAGACCGGTAAATGTCAAGTGCCTTCTGCAAGCGGACTTCACCATTCGACAAGACTCAAAGCAACTCAAGATAGCATATGGTAGTTTCAACAAATGTATAACTGTTTAGGCTCTGGATAGGACATTTTAAACCATCGAGGAAGATTCACCATGTAACATTTTATAAAAACTTCCGAGAGGTTCCTTACTAAGCATGCAGTTATACCTCGAAACAAACCATATCAAAACTCACAATAACTTAAACAATGAACAAGTGCTCTTGCTCCCACAGTTTTATCACGGCGGATCCTTAAATGCCAACGAACTCAAATACTCAAGAGTAAAGGATTAAGCACGAGGCACTTAGAGGGCATAAACAGAGCAACTATTCATCATTCCAGAGGTTCTCAACCATAGTTCCATACATAAAGACATCTTTTGGAGCTTTTATTATGTTTTTATTTTTTTATTTTTTATTTTTTTTATTTAGCATTTTATTTCATCATAGCACGACAAGGCAAGGCAAAGCAAAGGCAAGGCAAGGCAACGGCAAGGCAAACGACAACGGTAAGGCAAACGGCAACGGCAAGGCAACGGCAAGGCAAACGGCGAGGCAACGGCGACGGCTTTCGATCATACCTGAGACTCCCCCAAGCTTCGATGAAGCTCACTGGTAGTACTGGTTGGGGTCGTAGTGCATGTAGTCGAAGAAGCCGTGAATGTCGGTCTGGAGGGATGTGGTCATCCCCAAGTTCTGCTGCGTGAAATCAGTGTTGTGTGCAACTTCATCTCTGAGTTGCTGTTGTTGCAGCGTCATCGTCTCCATCCTGGTATTAAGATCAGCGATCCCCCGGGAGACCGGGTTCTCGTAGTCATACCTGGCGGAGGCGGATGGTCCGACCTGCGGGCCGTATGCTGCCCTTCCTTGGTGGTAATCGAACGCCTCCTCAAAGCTCATGTTGGCAGTGGGGTTCTTTGTCGGCTGCTGGTAGTCGTACTCGGGCTGCTGCTGGTAGCGGTACTCGGGCTGTGGTGCGGTAGAAGTTCCGGCTTCGCCGTCATGCCTGGCTCGCCTGCCACGTGTTGTTAGGCCTGCAACACTGTGGCGAGCGGGTTCCCTCCTTCTAAGCTGCATGGTTAGACTTCTCGCTGATCTCAGCGACAAAGCTGGGCATGGAATGAAGGACCGAAACGGCGACCAGAGAGTAGGGAAGTGAATGGGAGCCGATAAAAAATCTTTCCAAACAATCCGGCTATTCTCCCAAACCAACTCCGAAACCTCCGAGAGCAATCTTGCCAAGATCACGTAGCCACTGTCAAGCTACTGACCCTAGGAACAAGAAACGAGCAGCGGAACTCGAACCAATCGAAACGAACACCAAAACGACCCGAAACTCGGCTCGATCTAACACACCCAGGGGGGCGGTTAAACCGGCCAGGGGGGGCGGTTAAACCGCCCGGGCCTGGGAGCCTCGGGAGAAAGTCAAAACAAAAGTGGATCTTCCAAACCGCTTGAGCTCTTGAGGCGAGATTTTGGTCAGATGATCTAGACCTTCAGTGGAGTGTTTTCCCAAAAGATCTCGGCCTCTAACTCAGTACAACTCCCGGAATCGCAGATCTCGCGAAGAACACCATGACCTCGAGTTCATCCCGAAAATCTCAAAACCAGAGCGATTCTCGGCGTTTGGGGGCAAAGGATCACCAGCAAAAGAGGCACAAGGCACTCATACGTGAATCCCCCAAAGAAATCCGAGAGAAAACGCCCTAGAACAAGAAGAACGAAAATCCCCCAAAAATAGCTCCGAAAATACCCACGAAAATAGAAAAAGGAAAGGGAGCTCGGGAAATCAAATCATGGCACAAAGATGAGCAGCACAAACTCAATCACATAACCATGAATTCACCTATACAAACTAGGAAAGATTCGAAGTAGTTCTAGGTGGAGGGGATGAAGGGGAAAACAAGTTCAAAGTAAAACCTAAAGAGATAACTAGAGAGATGACAGCCACCAGCCCTGAAGGGGCCTATTAGTAGTCCAAGTGGTGGTGTCCTAAAGACTAAACTACCCCTAAGTGATACATAC
Organism: Urochloa ruziziensis; assembly: GCA_015476505.1. Taxonomy (NCBI): domain Eukaryota; kingdom Viridiplantae; phylum Streptophyta; class Magnoliopsida; order Poales; family Poaceae; genus Urochloa; species Urochloa ruziziensis. The sequence continues at coordinate 1,869 of WEIB01000947.1, read as the reverse complement.
CCCTCAGGGGCAAATTTGACATTTTGAACTCAGATATTTTCCGGCTCGGGCACCTTCCACTGCAAGCTAGCTTCCCTCCGACGCAAGCCTTGCAGTCACGCCGCGTGTCCTCCGGATCGAAGCTCCTCGACGCCGTTCTTGGGCCAGCCCAGGGGGGCGGTTAAACCGGCCCTGGGGGGCGGTTAAACCGCCCCTGACAGCCCACACAGGCCCAGCTGCCCAAGTCCGCCTCGTCGAGTCCTCGGTCCTTGGTTTTGAGGCCCAAACCAAGGGAAACCGTCCACCGATGATTTTGTGGCCAAATCACCAAACCCCGCGCGCAAACTTCGGTTGTTAGCCGCCACCTTGCGCCGGCTTCTCGTCCGCGTACGAGCTTCGGTTGTGAGCCGCTACCTCGCACCGGAACCACGTCCCCTTGCTCGTTCTTGCCAGCATGTGAACCGCACTTGATCCACCGGCCATCGGGTCCCTCGAACCAAGCCTACTTGTCTCTCCGCTCCTCGGAGGCCGCCATGGCTAAGACCTTTCGCGCCTGTTCTTCACCTGCACCAATGCAACCAAGCCGCATTCTACACCTGCAATACTTGAGCCAAGGGAAACGTCAATCCACACCACGTTGTCAATCACTCATCACACCAGGAAGCGACCATCCACCGGTCCTCGGACACACTGGGTCCTCAATCTCCCCCTTGATGAGTGCATTGACAACACACACATAGTAACCAATTGATATGAAGAAAATATAAAAGAAATCGAAAACAAAGCAAGTGACTAAAAGCAAGAACAAGCCAAATCAAAGTCACTCTGCAAGAGAAAGCTCCAGAAACGCCGACCCTTCAAGAAGAAGCGAAAGGGCTCAACACCATCGGCAAAAGAGCAAAAGCACAAAGCACAAATCACAAACTTCAAATCCTCCAACTCACTTTTCAGGACTCTCAAAGCACTCCCCCTGCAAAGATGCAACTCCCCCTGAACAAGTGAACTTGTGCGTGCGAAAATCACTCGAAAATGGCTCAAACCAACACAAACTTTGTGCTCTCAGCACAGGGGCGGTTAAACCGCCCAGGGGGGGCGGTTAAACCGCCCCTGGCAGATGACCAAAGTGAAAAGACCCAAAATTTCACAAATCAACTCGCAACGATGCCGTTCCAACTTGAAAACCTTCCAAATATGCCCAGCAAGATATTCCAATGATCAAACTCTCAGAAACTTCGCAAATTTTCAGAAAACCTCATTTGGGCAAAACTTTCAACCTCTCACACAATTTCGACAAATTCTAGAGCAAAAGCTTTCTTCTAAATTCAGCAGCAACTCCCCCTTGCAAAATGCTCCAGAAATTCTCCCCCTTGTTGACAATGCACACGTCAAGGCAAAAATGTACAAAATGCAACTACAAGCTTCTCAAATATACAATGAGCAATACAAAATGCTACAAGTTAGAGAAAAGACATACAAGCCAGTTCATCATGTCACCCGGGCATTGCCATCAAGAAGGTGAAGACATATATCCAATTGACAAAGCCATGAGCAAATTGTGGATTTTTATCAAAAATGTCACCGCATGAGCAAAGTTCTAACCATGGATTGTTTAAGCAAAATAAACTTCATCTCACCAAATCATGAAAGGACAAGCATTCTTGACAAAAGATCATCATAAACGCCCAAGTTCTTCCTCATGTCATGTCAAAGCACGGAGCCATGTGTTCACTTCTCATGGGAGACTTTTCCGGCAAACAACATGCAACCGCTTAGCACCCATGTGTGCAAGTGTGTGCAATGGTGAAAGCATAGAGACAGGAGCATAATTTTCTGCAAATATATCTTTTTCTCAACTTTCTTCTTTCATGCATAGACATCACATTTTTCAAG
>WEIB01000945.1:0-23510 GCA_015476505.1 Urochloa ruziziensis | reverse complement strand
CTTGCCATTGCTTCCCCGACGCTCCAGTTCCCTTTGTGCCAGAACAAAACCCTAGATCTGCTTCCGCAACCTTCTTCCTCGCTCTCCAGCGCCGCTCGCTGCCATGGCGCCCAAGAGGAAGGAAGCCTCGAAGCGGAAGGAGAAGTCACCAGCAAGGGCCCGGTCGTCCAAGGGCAAGGCCACCGCCGAGGTCGCCGTAGATCGCTCCGCCGAGTGGAGGGAGTCCATCACCTCCACCAAGCGCCTCGAGCAGCACGTCATGGATGGCGTCCTCCCCGACCAGCAAACCGCCGAGTGGCGCGCCGCCGCCGGTGAGTCTTTCCCCACCCCAAACTCCTCTGATTTGGTGGTGCTCGAATCTTTCTTTCTCTGTGGTTTTGGCTTGCCCGCGCATTCTTTCCTCCGCGGGCTGCTGCATTACTATGGGATCTGCCTCTGCGCATTGAATCCCAACTCCATTCTTCACATCGCTATCTTCATCAACCTCTGTGAGGCCTATCTTGGGATAGAGCCTCACTTCAATCTTTTCATTCATCTTTTTCTCCTTAAGCCTTATCCCCGAACCGACTGCCCACAAGTAGTCGGGGGCGCCGGACTCCAACTCCGCGAGGGTCGAACTCGGGAGTATTTTGACATCCCTTTCCTTACCTCCAATAAGGGGTGGCAGTCCGAGTGGTTTTACGTAGGAAACCACTCGCCTGCTATCTCTCCAGAAATTGATTCTCGTCCTGTCCCCTCCCAATCCTGGACCGCTCTTCCCAAGGAGAGTGAAATGGACCAGGTTCGGGAGCTCCTGGGTCTTATTTCCCAGTTGAAGGACAATGGGCTGTCTGCCGTCGGTGTGGCAGCCAACTTTGTTCTGCGCCGGGTTCAGCCGCTCAAGCAGCGGGCTCACCCGGCGTATGAATATTACGCCGAGGGGGACAACACGCGCGAAGCCCCCGAGCGTGTCGACAAAGTCCAAGCCGCCGCTCGGCTTGGCAAATTCTTCGCACCTGGAACGTCCCTGAGGACTACTGACTGTCCTCCGGCGTTCAACTTGGGAAATCCACGCCCTGAGATATTTAGTCAGTCTGTTCTTGTTTTTATTTCAATTCCACCCATTGGGTGTAATCTCAAAACTGAACCCAATATTTGCAGGGTCGAGTTGCCTTTGTATCCCTCCCTCCTTTGCCTGAGATGCCAAAGGGAGTGGATCAGCCTCGTCGGCGCAGGGCCGTTGGATCTGAAGAAGCAGTCGGGGAAAGTGAGAGTGATCTGCGCGACTCGGATATCACTCTGTCATCCTCTCCTTCCCCCGATGTGCAATCTCCGAGTGGTGGGAAGGCTGCTACTGCTCTGAAGAAGCGGAAGATCTCCACAGGGATCGTGTTCAGGGATGCGCCCAGCCGCCGGCAACTCCTTATATCTGAGTCGTCTGACTCGGAGAAGGATGAAGCTGGCATCGCCGAGTCGTCTCTCCAGCCGCCAATCACGAGTTCGGAGCAGTCTCCTCTTGCAGTAATGCCTCTGAGTGCTGCAAGTCCGAGGGACCTCCCTTCCCCTACTCGGAAAGGAAAGCGCCTGAGAATGCGCATTTCTACTCTGTAAGTATTCTTGTCTTCTCTTGATTTCCTTTATGCTTTTTTTTTTGTTAGTGATCCATATGTGCTTTATCTTATAGCACACCGTCTGAGGTCCCCTTCTCGGGTCCTCCGCCTCAGTCGGCGATTGAGACCGCAGCCCCAACAATCCAAACTCCAGAGGTGCCGATCCACTCGGCTGATCTTCTCAGCGATCAGCCTGTGGGTCCGCTACCCGAGTCGCAGCGGGAGCCAACCCCGCCACCGCCGAGTCCTGTACCAGCGTCGCCGATTCCTCCGCCAGTTCCTCAAGGCAGCCCCCAGCATGCTCCTGCGGTTGAACCGACTGCAGCAGTGGAGGAGCCCCAGACTGCGACGGTCGAGATAGCTTCTGCGGCGGTCGGCGTCCTGAGTGGTGGTGCTCCCCTGACTCCTCTGGAGGAGTTTCTGTCCCTTCATCGTCGCATGGGCCACATAGCCAAGGTACTTCCCGAACTTCTTATCTTGTTGATATCAAATACCATTGGTATATTGATTCATATTGTCTTCTGACTTGTTTCTGCAGAACTTAGCTGCTGATGCTGAGGCAAAAGCCTTGGTTATTCAAGAATTAACTTCTGCAGTTGCTAAGGCCGACTCCTTGGTGGCCCGAGTGGCTGAGCTCGAGGCTGATGCAGTCGAGCGACAGGCTGAGTTGGAGGAAGCCCAGCGTACCACCCGCGATTTATGCGGGGAGGTAGAGCAGGCTAAGCTCAACGAAGCCCAGGCCGTGCACGAGCTCAGAGGTATGTTCTTCCTTATTTGTTTTTCTGTCAGACATGAAAATTTATTCAGATCTAACCTTCTTTAGATTATCGATATCGGACTATGTCCCAATTTGCAGAGCTCACTGCCAAGGTGGCCCGGCTGCAAGGCGAGGCTGAGGCGCTGCGCACTGAGAAGACAGCGCTGGAGGATGCTATCCGAGTGGTCGCGGAGGAGATCGAGCCGGAGGCTTCATCGTCCTCGGCTTCCATCCTCGACCGCGTTCGGGCACTCCCACGTTGTTGATGACTCGGATGAAGCGGCCCCGTCTGGTGCTGGCGACCCTGCAGTGTAAACAAAATATTTGTAGTATGTGGTCGAACCAGTACTGTTTTTAAACAATGTTTGAATTATCACTTCTGTATATAAGTTTTTAATTGGTCTACAACTCCCTTTCTTTCTGCGCTAGCCTTAATTTCTGAGTGGTTGACCTGTTACGGAGTAGATTAGCCTCGTTGGTCTCAGTCTCATGCCGCAGAGTCTTTGTCATACGTTTAGAGCTTTGACTTGGCGAGTACTTTCCCTCTCGATTTAAGGTTTGTTCCCCTCATACTTTATGTGCGTGACGCGAAAGAGGAAATGCGAGTAGTAGAAATAGATAAAAGATGAAATCAACTTTATTGATAACTCATTATGAACATGCCGAGTCGTAACTGGGGGTGACTACCCCCGAAAATCACTCGGATCAAATAAATCTAAAAATAAAAAAGACAAATACATAACTTATTCAGGCGTAGAAGCGTTGCAAGTGCTCGATGTTCCATGGATTTGGGATGTCTACGCCGTCTTCGGTCATGAGTCGATATGAACCTGGGCGACTGACTGACTTGATAATATATGGACCTTCCCAGGGGGACGCAAGCTTGTGCGCGCCCTTGGTGTCTTGCTTCCTTCTCAGAACCAAATCGCCTGCTTCAAAGGACCTCTGCTTAACTGATCGATCGTGATAGCGTCGCAGGACCTGAGCGTAACGCGCGGCTTGGATCTGGGCAGCCAATCTCTTTTCCTCGATGCTGTCGAGGTCTTCAATGCGCGCCACTTGCGCGTCGTATTCATCATAGAACTCCACTCGGGGGGAGCCGTATGTGAGGTCCGTTGGTAGGATAGCTTCCGAGCCGTAAACCAGAAAGAACGGAGTTTGCTTCGTGGCACGACTCGGCTGTGTGCGCAGCCCCCAGACTACAGCCGGCAACTCCTTGATCCATCGTCCGTCATGTTGCTTCAGCTGCTTGAATATCCGGGCCCTGAGCGCTTTGATTATTTCGCCATTGGCTCTTTCGACTTGGCCATTAGCCCTTGGGTGTGCGACGGAAGCAGGGCATAGCTTGATGCTCCGATCGCTGCACCAATCTTTAAACTCCTGCGCTACGAAGTTCGTACCACTATCTGTGATGATACGATTTGGGACTCCGAAGCGGTGGGTGATGTCGGTGAAGAACTCGATGGTCTTGGCTGCCGTGTGCTTTCTGACTGGTTTTACCTCAATCCACTTGGTAAACTTGTCGATAGCTACAAGGACATGGTCAAAACCACCAGGAGCCTTCTTAAATGGACCGATCATATCCAAGCACCAACAAGCGAAGGGCCAGGACGCTGGTATGGTTTGCAGCTGTTGTGCAGGTGCATGTATTTGCCTTGCAAAATACTGACACCCTTTGCAGTGCCGCACGATGTTCTCTGAGTCTGCTACAGCAGTCGGCCAGTAGAAACCAGACCGGAAAGCTTTACCAACAATGGTTCTAGCTCCAGCGTGATTTCCACAAATTCCTTTATGTATGTCAGTCAAGAGCTCTATACCCTCAGTGCGACTCACGCACTTTTGTAGGATTTGGGAAGCTCTAGATCGACTATACAACTTGTCTCCGATGATGACGTAGTTTTTGCTGCGCTGCACGATTTGTTCGTGGAGCGAGTTTAGATCTTTGTCTTCCGCAACCTCTGCGGGTAATATACCGCTATCCAGATAATCGATGATCTGTGTCCTCCAGTCTAGCGCTTCATCTGCCACTAATGTGGCTGACTCTGGGGACTCTCCGACTTGTTGCTCCGCGGCAGTGCCATCCTGGTTTACCTTGATAGATGGTTTGATAAGATCTTGTATGAAAACTCCGGGTGGGACGCCTTCACGGGTGGACCCCATCTTAGCGAGCTCGTCTGCTGCCTTGTTATGGTCGCGCACCACGTGATGGAACTCTAAGCCATAGAATTTCCCTTCCAGCTTCCTAATTTCCTCGCAGTATGCGTCCATCTTTTCGTTGGTCCTGGACCAATCCTTGTTTACCTGGTTTATGACCAGGGCAGAGTCCCCGCGTACCATCAGGCGTTTGATACCCAGAGATACTGCGATGCGTAGACCGTGCAGGGCTGCTTCATACTCAGCTGCGTTGTTGGATACTGGAAACATGATTTGAAGGACGTATTTTAGTTCTTGTCCACTTGGGGAAATCAGGATTACGCCTGCGCCGCCTCCTTTTATCTGGAGGGAGCCATCAAAGTACATCTCCCAGTACTCAACTATCTCGTCGTCAGCCGGAGCTTGGTTTTCTGTCCAGTCTGCTACGAAGTCGGCCAAGACCTGAGACTTGATAGCAGTACGTGGAACAAAGTTTATGTGATGAGCAGCCAATTCTATTGACCACTTGACGATTCGGCCGCTGGCATCTCGATTATGGAGAATTTCCCCTAACGGATTTTCGCTCACCACCGAGATTGGATGGGCCTCAAAGTAGTGCTTCAGCTTTCTTGCTGAGATAAGAACTCCATATAATAATTTCTGCACATGGGGGTAGCGTACCTTAGATATGGTCAGAACCTCGCTGATGAAGTAAACTGGTCGCTGAACTCCATATGCGTGTCCTTCTTCAGGACGCTCGACCACTAGTACCGTGCTGACCACTCGGGGAGTAGCAGAGATGTAGAGGTAGAGCTGTTCTCTTGGTTGAGGTGGGACGAGGATGGGAGGATTCTGCAGGTAATCTTTGAGTTCCTGAAAAGATCGCTTCGCCTCTTCATCCCACACGAACTTGTCCTGCTTCTTGAGCAGTTTGAAAAACGGCAATCCACGAACGCCGAGTCGTGATATAAAACGACCGAGCGCTGCCATGCATCCAGTAAGCTTCTGCACATCCTTTTGACAGGTTGGTGGTAGCATCTTGGTGATGGCCGTGATCTTCTCGCGATTTGCCTCGATCCCGCGGTTGCTGACCATGAAGCCGAGTAGTTTACCTGAGGGTACTCCGAAGACACACTTTTCCGGGTTGAGCTTCCACCGGAATACGCGTAGGCGTTCGAAGACCTTTGTCAGATTCCCTATCATGTCCTCAGGGTTCATGATCTTGACCACGATGTCGTCGATGTAAGCTTCTACTATGTCTGGGATCAATTGATCCAGACATGCTTGAATTGTCCTTTGATAGGTTGCACCTGCGTTCTTCAGACCGAAGGCCATTGTGTTGTAACAAAAGGCACCGAACGGCGTGATGAACGCGGTCTTTATCTGGTCTTCCAGCTTCAGGCCTATCTGGTGATATCCTGAGTAGCAATCGAGAAAGCAGAGTAGGGCGGAACCTGCCGTGGAGTCAACAACTTGATCGATGCGGGGGGGGAACGAAGGGGTCTTTAGGGCAAGCTTTGTTGAGATCTGTATAATCAACGCACATTCTCCAATCATTATTATTCTTTTTTCTTACAAGAACTGGATTAGCTAACCAGTCGGGGTGGAACACCTCCTGAATGAATCCGGCTGCTAACAGCTTTGTAATTTCTGCCCTAATTGCCTCCTTGCGGTCCTGCGCGAATCGACGAAGCCTTTGCTTGATCGGTTTGGCAGTCGGATTGACCTTCAAGGAGTGCTCGGCAAGTTCCCTTGGGACGCCTGGCATATCGGATGGTTTCCACGCGAATATGTCAGCGTTTTCCCTTAGGAATTTGACGAGCACTTCTTCCTATTTGGGGTCCAACTCTGCCCCGATGATGGCCGTCTTCTTTGGGTCGTCCAGGTCAAGAGAGATCCTCTTTAGCTCCGTCTCCTTGCTTGGCGCGATGGCTTCTCTCGCTGGCTTCTTGGTGGGGATCTCTAGAGCGTCCTTGTCCACCTCCTGTGATGCAGCCAGTACTTGTTCCATGCGCTTGGACATGTCCAGGGCGGCTGCTGCGTTGAGAGTTTCCTGCTCGCACGTGTATGCGACTCGGACGTCTCCCAAGACGGTGATTACGCCTTTCGGTCCTGGCATCTTGACCTGCAAGTAGACGTAGTGAGGAATCGCCATGAACTTGGCGAGTACCGGCCTCCCAAGGATGGCGTGGTATGCAGTTTCAAAGTTCGCCACCGTGAACTGCATGTGCTCGGTCCGGTAATTGTTCCGGTCTCCGAAAGTGACGGGCAGCGTGATGTGCCCGAGTGGTTCTGCCCCCTCTCCCGGTATCAAACCGTAGAACGCGGATTGGGGGGGACTCAGATCGAGAGTAGTCAGGCCGAGCTCCTTCAATGTGTTAGCAAAGAGGATGTTCAGACCACTGCCACCGTCGACTAGTACCTTGGTGAGCCGAACGTTGCGGATTGTCGGGGCTACCATCAAGGCGTGGGACCCGGGCTTCGGTATGAAGTTTGGGTGATCCTCCCGGGTGAATGTGATCGGAACTTCCGACCACTTGAGGTACTCAGGTACCGGTGGCTCCCTCGCGTGCATGACCTGGCGATGGGTGAGTTTCTGCTGGCGCTTTGACTCGAACTCTGGTCCGCCGTAAATCATGCGGACCACTCGGTCGGCTTCCTGAAAGTCATTATCAGGCTCGTCGTTTCGCCTGTCGTCTCGCGGGGAACCATCGTTCCTCTTTCTGTATGGGGGGCCTCTGTTGCCCCCGGTGAAGGCTCGCTTGAGCCCGTAGCACTCTCGCGCCGAGTGCTTGTGTTTGTGGTATGGGCATTGCTCATCGAGCATGCGCTGGAAGTCCTCTGGAGTTACCCGGCCTCTGGACCGGTCCAGGGCGGCGACCATGTCTCCTTCGCTCTTCTTCTTGCGAGGTTGGCTGTCATTGCGTCGATGGTCGTCGTGTCGTTCTTCGTCGTCGTGGCGGTCGCGTTTGCGAGTCGTCTTGTTCTCTTCTTCCCAGCGACTTCTAATCTCGCTGAGTTGTTCTCTTTCCGCGATCTCGGCGTCCGCCCACGTGCTAGCGACCCGGAACATGTCATTGACAGTCGCGGGTGGCTTCCAAGTCCACTTATGGATCAGTCTTCCATCGGAGATGCCGCGCTGGAAAGCTGACATCACCTCCTGATCCGTGACGTCCGTGATGGAGTTGCACTTTTCTGAGAACCTGCGGACGAAGTCGTGCAGAGTCTCGTTCTTGCGCTGCCTGATCTGACCGAGGAGCCGCTTGCTCCCGGGCCTTTCCCAGGTACCGAGATAGTTACCTATGAAGAGTTCGGTAAGCTGTTCCCAGTTGTCTATGGCGTCCTGCGGGAGTCCTGCCAGCCAATTGCGGCAGTCCTTGGTGAGCATGATGGGAAGATAGTTCGCCATCACGTCCTCATCGCCGCTGGCAGCCTGTACGGCGGTGTAATAGATCTGAAGCCATTGAGATGGGTCAGATTTCCCGTCGTACTTGTCGATGTCCGACAGCTTGAAGCCTCTGGGCCACGTCACGCTTCTCAAGCGCTCGGTGAACGACTGGAATCCGCCGATCCGACCTCTAGGGCGGGAATCGCTCGGACCCGATCCGTCAGCTGCTCTTGGGGGTGTGCTGTCCCTCCTGCGATCCCGGTCCCTGGGTGGGGAACGGGTCCTCCGATAGTTCCGAGTCCTGGGTGGAGTTCGGTCCTGCCGGTAGGTTCTGCTGCGCGGTGGAGTTCGATCTCTTGGCGGAGTCGGCCGCCTGGGTGGCGGAAGCACTCGTCGTCGACCGCCATTATTGCCGCACCTTGGGCTACCAGAGAGGTCAGAGTAGTCTGACTCTGTCGAGTAGCCGCTTCTGTTGGGGTTACGACAGGGATTTCCATGATCCCGATCGTACTCTTGGCGCCGTCGGAGTTCTTCGCGATGGCGCTCTTCCGTGCTATTGGTGATGATGTCCCTTGCATCTCGATCTCTGTTGATCGTGGTGCGGAGGTCTTCAACATGACCCGATCCGCCGCCGGCCCGGTGTCGAGATGAACCGGGTTCAGGAGCGTCGGTGGTCGTCCTGCCTTGCATCTGGTGAACCTGGACGGAGGCGGCCTGCACGAGAGCCCTTACCTTTTCTAGGCCCGGAGTGTTAGGCGGTAGCCGATTGATTTCCTCGTTGATAGTAACGAGGTTCTGGACCGGTGTCTCGTAGACCTCGTGTCCGTTGAACTCGAACGTGCCGTCGCGCATCAAGTTCCGGGCGCTCCTCCGCTCGTGTTGATCCCGTTGGCGACGATGATCTTCAGAGCGAGGCTCCTGGAGTCGAACAGTACCAGATCCTGACGTGGCGGCTCCGTGTGGTCGTGCGGCTCTGCGAGTCGCCCGATTGGCATTGCGTCCTCGACGCTGGTTCCTGGCTTCGGTCGTCTCCTCAGCAGGAGTGACCTCATCTTCTGAGACAGGATTGGTTGGCGTTGCTGGCGCCACCATGTAACAATAAGATCCGACTCTTTCTTGCGCGAGGTAGTCTTCCTCGGACTCGGAGAAGTCGGATGTGGGCGTGTAACGCTCCAAACTACTCGGAGTCAATTCTCCGAGTGATCCTAGTAGTTCCGGCTCTGTAGAGGCATCGGACACCGCGTATCCTTCCGGCAGATCGTCCAGGATTGAGGGTCCCAGCAGATCTAGCCCGTAGGAGTCGCTCCCAGAGAAGTAATCATCCGACTGGACGATGTCCTTCATCTTTTGCTTCCGAGCAAGCGCGCAAAAGCCAGGGGTCTGAACAGCAATGACCTCAGGGCTCTGGACGCGTGTGGGTTGAGCGTTTACGCTCTGCGATGATTCGGCGACGCGACTCTCAGGAATCGGATCGGAACCGAGTGATTGTAGATCTATTCCCGACTGGTTTGGCCTCGCGTTCTGCGAAGGACTCAGCAGGGTAGATCCGGTACGATCAGAGGCGATCGGATCGGGTTGGGCCGTGACGGCCGAAGTCGGCGCCAGAGAGGAGACCTCCGTGGCGACCGTAGCTCCTGTCGCCTGGGTATCCAAGGCGGTGGTGGTGATGACGTCCCCGAACTGGATCTCGACTTCGTCGACGTCCGGGAGGTTGCAGCTGTCCAAGATCTTGACGCGATCCATCGAGCTTACCAGATTGATCTCGGCGATATCCCCTACCTGGCGCGCCACTGTCGGTGATATTATCTCCGGCAGTCTTCCACGGGGTAGCCCACGGAAGTGATTTGTAATGTAGGGAAGATCGCAAAGATCGGAAGCAAGATGGTTAGGATGGACAGACACAAGGGTTTATACAGGTTCGGGCCGTCGACTCGACGTAATACCCTACGTCATGTTTTGGGGTGTTGTATTGCATAGATTGTGAGTTGGATTGTGGTGTAGTTGCTCAGATGTCTCGAGTTGTTTTTGAGGGGGTCCCTGCCCGCCTTATATATCGGGGGGCAGGGTTACAAGTCGGTTTGTATCCGATCCTATCTCTAAGAATCCTTTCCTTCTTTACAATAATTCCTATTCCAACTAGGACTTCTCCTTCCAGATCCTTCCTCCGTGCGCCGACTTGTCCCGCACGTCTTCAGGTCCGGAACGGTGAGATGGGCCGCCCCCTTTTGGTGGGCTGCCAGGCTTGCTCGTGAGGTACCCGGGTACTATATCCCCCACACGGAGGTCGCTGCAGCTGGAGCACCCGCCGGAGTCGGTGGAAGACTCGACGTAGTCGACGAAGAGCTTGCCGAGGACCTGGGTATTGGGTGAGGCACGCTCATCGAAGAGGAGCTTCCCTCTCCCCCAGTCCTCACGTAGTCTACGTAGTCGAAGGTGAAGTCGCTGTACACCGGACTCGAACCGTCGTCCACCATTTTCTCCCACGTCCAGCCTCGCCCTTCGTCAAACACGACGTCGCGCGCCGTGTGCACATGCCGTGTCACAGGGTCGAGAACACGGTAGGCCTTCACACCCTCGGGGTAGCCGAGGAACACCCCCGGGGTGCTCCTGTCGTCAAGCTTGCCGAGGTGGTTCAGTTCCTTCACGTAAACAAGGCAGCCGAAGACTCGAAGGTGAGCGACCGCCGGCTACCGCCCATGCCAAGCATCATATGGTGTCATGCCATCGAGCGCCTTGGTGGGCGAGCGGTTGAGGATGTGGATCGCGGTCATCACCGCCTCACCCCAGAAGATGGTCGACATCCCTCTCTACTTGAGGAGGGACCGGGCCATGGCAACCACGGTCTGGTTGCGCTGCTCGACGACGCCGATTTGCTGTGGAGTGTACAGGGCAGAGAAGTGGCGCTGGATCCCCTCATCAGCGCAGTACGACGCGAACTCAGCCGCCGTGAACTCGCCGCCGTTGTTGGTGCGCAACACTCGAAGCTTGCGGCCACACTCTTGCTCCACACCAGCTTGAATGCGCCTGATGGCGTCCGCCGCAGCAGCCTTGGTGTCGAGGATGACCGCCCACATGTACCTGGAGACGTTGTTGACAAGTAGTAGGAAGTAGCATCGTCCTCCCGGTGTAGATGGTGTCACCAGCCCACAAAGGTCATCGTGCACTAGCTCGAGCCGCTCCTTGGCTCGGAAGCTCGCCTGGCGAGGGAAGGAGAGCCGCTTCTGCTTCGTCATCACATAGGTGTCACAGAGCTACTCGACGTGGTCAACGCACGGCATGCCCCGCACCATCTCCTTGGCGTCGAGCTGTTGTAGAGCCTCAAAGTGGAGGTGCCTGAAGCGCTCATGCCACCGTCAAGCCTTGTCGTCGCGACGGGCGGTGAGGCAGAGAGGCTGGGCCACCTCGGTGTGCAGGATGTAGAGGCGGTTGCTCCCCCTGGCCACCTTGGCCAGAAGGCGCTGTCGTCGATCCCAGATGCGAAGCACTCCACCGTCAATCTCCATACGTGAACCGTTCTCATCCAGCTGCCAGAGGCTGATGATCGAGTTCTGAAGCATGGGGATGTAGAAGGCCCCGGTGAGGAGTAGGTGCTCGCCGGTCTTGGCGATGAGGATGATGGAGCCGACCGCCCTGATCTCCACAGCCGAAGAGTCCCCAAACTTGACAGAGCCGCGAACGTTGGTGTCCAGGTCACAGAAGAACTCCCGACGCCTGGTAATGTGGTGTGTAGCACCACTATCGAGGTACCAGCCGTCCATCTTGTTGTCGCTAGTGTCGTCGCCGAGGAAGACGTGAGCGTGCGACTCGTCAAGGTGGAGGAGAGGCGTCATGGCCGATGCCACGGGAGGAAGCTCGATGCTCCCTTGAACCAGGAGCAGAGCCGGCTCATCCTCCATCGCTGCCTGCATGACGTGAGCCTGGCCGCGCCTCGGCTGGCGGCACTCCTTGGACCAATGTCCAGTCCTGCCGCAGTTGTAGCACGGCTCGTCTCGGGGTGGCTTCCACTCGCCGGCGGTGGCATGATCAGCGACTCCGCGTGCACCGCCACCAACACCTCCTCGCGCCCCGCCCTCGATGCCTTCTCGTGCCTTGGACGACTTGCATGGCCCGCGCCTGTGTTGACGGCCATTACAACCTAGTTTTGACCGTCAACAATTCGGTGAAATGAGGATGAACATACCATGTTCCATGTAGTGTTTATACTAACAAATTCCATAAGTTTTGGATGAGTTATGGTTGCAGGATGAAACAGGTGAAACAAGGGCCACACCTGGCACAGAGCCAGGCCGGCCGGCCTAGCCCAGGCCGACCAGCCTCCCCTGCCCAGGTCTGGCCACGTCAGTGATCCAGGAGCTCGACCAAACACCCAGGATGATCAAGCACCGTGCAATCAACGTCGGTTTGATCCAAAGACCCGAAAGGCTTAGATGGGAAACACATGGATTGAAGGGCCCACTTACCTCGGATTCTTAGACAGCCTCAACTGAACGCAACCGTTACCGACCTCAGGAAGCAACCTGGAGCATCCACGATGAAGGCGGTGGCCAGGGGTGCCAGGTGTAGGCCGATCGGCCTACACCAGGCCGGCAGGCCTGCTGCTGCCTCCTCACGCAACCAAACTCAGCGTGGAGGTTAAGCAGGCCGGTGGCGTGATGGTTAAGCTGGCTACCGACCTTGGGAGGCTATAAAAGGCCACCTCCTCTTCACCCCAAGACACACACCACACTTCTCAAGTCTTTACTTGAAGGGAGCTCTTGTATCTTTTCCATTTCTTAGATTAGGATTAGAGTTGGGAGTAGAGTCGAGTCGAGCTTCGCTCGGATCTTCGGAGTCTTCGGAGTTCTGGTAAAGCTCTTGTATCCTTTTCTTCTTTTGAATAGTTTATCATAACAATACTATCATATTCAGAGCTTAAGTTATCTTTCATATTTATTTCTTGCTCTTTCTTAGAGTAAAGTTCTTAGCTCTTTTCAGAGTTAAGTTTTGTCTCCCTTTAGTTTTAGTGTAGAGTTTAGTTTTAGCTCTACTGGGTTTTATCTCGCGGGTTTGCTCGCCTTAGGGAAGACGGGGATTTCCCTTGACAGGCGTCAAGAGAAATCTTAATCTTCGAGTGCAGACGTGGTGTCTGGCTTGTTGATTAACTAGGAAGTGTGTTGCACCCCACGGAACTGCAGTGGTAGGCGGCAGGTGGTGACAGCCTTGTCCGTCCTTCGTAGTCCACCACGTTCGGGTGTATTCACAACAGTAGTGCTGAGCCCGGAGAACCCCCTCTCTCACCCTGTTCCGAGGTTCTCCCGTTCTAGCCGTCGAAGCGAGCTCTGTCCCCAGTATCTAAGCTAAAGTCTAGGCTAAGGCTAGAGTGTCTTTTGCTCTGAGTTAGGAAGTATCTAAGTCCGATCTCTCCCAACATCTTTCCTTTTCTATAGATTTAGGAGCTTCTGTGTGTCGTTGGTCTTTCAGACCTTCTATCCGGTCATTCATTTGACCATTATCCCTCAAACCTAGAGTTTGTACCCTTGGGTTTTTGGCTTGATATTTCTAGCAAGATTTATCATATCATTCTTCAATACACTTTAACCATCTGCTTCCCTGCAGAAATATAATACGATACCCTGGGATAACTCCCGAGGTGAAGTGCTACAACGAGATATATTCTGTGAGCTTGCAGAATCCATTTTGCATACAACGACATATATGTTCGCGCTCTTGAGCGTTGCTAAAAACGTGACGCTAAGGAGTGCCAACAGCCTGCGGCCGCGTGTAGAGGAAGAAGACTCCCCCTTCTTCTGCTCCTATTGGCTGGCGCGCCCGTGCTCCACGATGTAGTGGAGCTTGCCACTGACGGAGACCGGCCCGCCAAACGCCATCTCCTCCTCCTCATCGACGGCCTTGAACCGTCCCACCAGCTCCTCGATAGTCAGCGTCGAGATGTCGAGCATCGTCTCGATCATGATCTTGAGCTACGAGTACTTCCTCGGGGCACAACGGAGGAACTTGGCGACAACCTTCTCCTCGATGATCTCGTCGTCACCGTATCGCTCCAGCCGCTGCATCAGGCTAGAGAGACGGAGAGAGAAGTCATTGATGTCCTCGCCCGGCTTGGAAGCCAGGCGATCCCACTCCTGTCGAAGCTTCTGAACGATGGACTTGCGGTTGCACTTGGTGCCGACTCGGGCCGTAATGCTAGCGTCCCAAGCCTCCATAGCGGACCCCTTCACCGAGAGGTTCAACGCCATCTCCATCGGGACCGCGGTGAGCAGCGCCTCAAGCTCTCGCCGGTCCTCGTGCTCGTCGACTTTGCCAGTGTCGACGGCCTCCCACATGTGTCGCACCGAGAGCTTCACCTTTGTCACCGAGCTCCACTCGATGTAGTTGTCCTTTGTCAGCATCAGCCACTGTGTGGTGCCGGCAGACTCCCGGACGATGGTCCTCATGGCCCACGGGGAGTTGGGGTCACAGACGGAGCGAGGCGGCTTGACATCCTGACGCCGACGCGGGTCCGGGACCTAACCGTGCACGTCCCGCTGCCGCTCGGCCTGGAGCAGCTCCCGCCTGCCGTCGTGTGCTCGGAGAGGGTTGAGCGGCGCCAGGGCGGCGCCAGCCTACGCCGCACCCTGTGCCTGTCGCCTCAGCTCCTCCTGCTAGCGCCGCGCCACCTCGCGCGTCGCCTCTAGCTCCTCCTGTAGCTGGAGCGCCTCCTGGCGCCGGCGGGTCGCGGCTGCCACCATCGCCCGTGCCTGCTCCTCGAGAAGACGAGCCTCCTCGGCTGCGCACGCTGCTGCTGTCTCGACGCGCACCGCCCGAGTCGCAGCCGCCTTCCACAGGGCATGCACCACCTGCCGCTCCTCCTCCTCCTAACGTGCAGCGGCCGCGCGCTGCGCCGCTGCAGCCTCTAACTCGAGAATCATCCGCCGCTCCTCCTCCTCCTCTGCCATCATCTGCCGCTCCTCTGCCTCGCGCGCCATGCGCTGCCGCTCAAACGCCGCCTCGGCCTCCTGCAAAGTTGCTCTCCGCCTCGCGCTGGACGCCACCGAGCCGTGAGAGGAGGTATTAGAGGAGCCGCAGGTGTGGACGGAGGGGATGTGGACCATCGGAATCACCACTCCTGCCGCCAGAGCTGCCAATGGGGGTTCCACGCCGGCTACTAGGGGGCGGCGTCCGCGCCCTGCACGTCGACGCCGTCGCCACCCTGTGCACTCGGGCCGCCCGCAGCTGGGTCCCTCCGTGAAGCACGTGAGCCGGCCATGGTGCTGGTGAAGATGGCATGGGAAAGAACTCACCGCCGCCGGTCCTCTGCTCCTGCCCGCCGCCGCGAGCCTTCTCCACGCGCGCTCGCCCATGTGCCAATTGCACGCGCCTGCTGCGCGCGTCACGCAAGTCGCGTGCCCGCCTGCGCGCTTGTTGGTATTTCTTATGACCTGCAGATAAATCCGCAAGCATACGGAATCCGATGTAGCTTTCACCTACGAGTATTCCAGGGATCGATTTCCACGGGGAACGAGAAGTGTACTAATATTTTAATTAGTTCGTCCGAAACGGTAATATGGGGGATATGGATGACAACAAAAAGGAAGAAAGAGACTTATTCAAGATAGTTCACTTCGGGCGCCTGAGACACCACCACTCACAGAAAGGGATGAGAAGGGGAGTGGTAACACCTACCCCTAAGTCCTACAGTCTAGAACTAACGTGGTGGATTACGTCGGCCGGACAGGGCTGTCACCACCTGCCGGCTACCACAACTATTCCGTTGAACTGAGTGCAAACCAAGATAACGACTAGTCTAGGCACCAAGCCTATACTAATAATTACTACTTCACTTGAATTCAGAGCAAAGCACCCACTACTAAGTATTGAACGAGGAACCAGTGAACAAAAGCTAGCAAGACTGAATGCTTAATAAATTAGAGGGAGCCAGAATTACCAGACAAGACCCGGATGTTACTCGCAGTTGAGCCGCATCCGCCGAGGTACAAAGTGGAAGAGAAACCGGAAGCTCCGGCTTCTCTCTGGACTCTGACCTCACCTCTCTCCCTTTTCTCTAAGTATGGAAGTGGTAGCGCTTCGCCGTAGAGCTTCTCCTCCTCTATCTTGTTGTATCTTGAGTGGGGGTGAAGGGTGCCTTTTATAGCCTCCCAAGCATGGAAGCCAGCGTAGATATTAAGCCACATGCTTGCTTAGCTTCCACGTGAAAGGGGAGGCGTAACCGCCACGAAAGTGGGCCGACCGGCCTCACTTAGGCCGTTCGGCCTGGGATTCTCGCCACCTGGCACCGTCTTTCTTGTGGACGCTCCTGATGATGTCCTGAGGTCGGTAGTTGAGGGATTGGTGACGGTTGTGACAGTTGGAGGCCGGCCAGCCTAGGGGAGGTCGTTCGGCCTGGCTCTGGCTCCTCTCGGCCCTCCGTTGCACCGACTCACTCATCAATGGTTGCATGTTGTCCCTTGAGTCGGTTTTGGTTGCGTTCATTTGAAGCCGTCCGAGAATCCTAGGTAGATGGACCCTCCAATCCATGGTTTAGGCCTTTCGGTCTTAATTTCATCCATGCTTGTCAATTCCTTGCTTGGGGGTCCATTGGTGACTCCCTAAGTCCATTGTGCAAAGCTTAGGCCCTTTTGGGGAGGATGCATGGCCGGCCGGCCTTGTCCAGGCCGTTCGGCCTAGGTCAGGCCGACCGGCCAGACAGGTTTCGCCGGCGATTTTCCCGGAGGCGTAACTTTCTCGTCCGGTCTCTGAATTGGGTCATCCAAATATCCATTTCGATCGTCTCGGAGAGCTCTTCAACATGGTGCATTCTAATGGTGCCACTTTTATATGTATTTCGCATGTTTTATTGTTGTATCCAGATGTGGCCTCCTGAAATCAACAATTCACCAAGGCTAGTGGAAATAGTTAGAATTAAACCCCTATGTCTAGTTTGGTGTTTGTTTTATGCCAGGGTTGATGGCCAATAATGGCTTATAATGGCCGTCAACACACCCCCACACTTAGACCCTTGCTCGTCCTCGAGCGAGGAGTAGGGACTAAGATGAGACATGACATCCAAGGAAATGGAACAAGCATACAAAATATTCCAAGCCATACCTTGTACTTGTGAATTTTGTAGTGTCTATCATGTCATCTTGAGTAGTTGAGGAATGGAACGGTCGTGAATCAAGTCACTTTAACTCCATGTGTCAAGTAGCTTGGGATTTTTTTCAACAAGTTTTCAAAAACAAACCTTTGCATTGCTCCTCATTTGATTCTCTCAGATCTCTCAATGTGTATATATCCTCACTAAGGCATTAACTTGCCTTTCTTCATCCTACTTCTAATGATGGCTATATGTGGAGCTCAAGGTAGGGTATGAAGATGAGGCATACTTGCATTACATGTATTGCAAAGTCAAAGAGCAGATCCAAGAACAAACCAAATCATACAATCAGATCAAAATGTGCATGTGTATGAGTATGATGGATGATGGATGGAATAAACAACTCCTTTATGTGTGGTCTCTCTGCTTTTAAAAAATCTTTTGAGAACATGGCTATCAGATTTTTTTTTCTTGGACCTTCATGTGTACAACTCTCTTTATTCTTTTTGCGTGGACCTTCATGTGTCCATATATATATATATATATATATATATATATATATATATATATATATATATATATATATATATATATATATATATTATATATATATATATATATATATATATATATTATATATATATATATATATATATATATTGGAAGCCTAGGGCTTCCAATAGCTAAAAGAAGCCTCAGCCGGTCCAACTAGCCATATGGTCGAACCGAACCAGCTTCTGCCTCCCAGCCAGCGCATGCGCACCTATCGGCACCTGTCCGTGCTGCACACTGCCCCGCTGGGCCCCACCGGTGCGAGAAAACTGGCGACCGAAGTCAAATGGCTGTCGACCCCATCCATTCTTCCTAGTCCCTACCCTATTTCAAACCTTCCCCCTCTCCCTCACAACAGCCAGAATTCCGTACCTGGGCGGCGCATCTGCAGCGGCGGGCATGGTTGGAGCCGCGGCCCGGCGGCATCAAACACTGCTCCGTCGTGCTGATGCCCGTCGCCGGCGGCTGGAGCCCCCTACCCACGGCGTCCTGCGTCCCATGTCCCCGAGCAGATGCCCGCGACACAGTTGGAGAGATGCAGCGGATGCTGGAGATCATGCAGTTGTGCTTTTCCCAGGTCAGTCCCGCCTTGTACCTTCCCCCATCCCAATCTAGCTTCAACCATAGTTTGAATTGGACTAGTGGTCTCGCTAGCCAAAAACTAATCTTTGCTTCTTTTTTTCCCTATATTTGGAGGCATCTCGGTGAGATCCCGATGAAGAAGCGTCAAATCCCGAGCAAAAATTGATTTTCCCCTTGTTTGTTCTGGATTTCCCTTCCCAATCCGGCGTCATCGGTCCCACGGGGAGGCTGTTCTGGCGGCGACGGCGGCACATCGGCGTGGCGGCCGCGGCTGGACCCGCGCCCGACCCCGCTCCCGTCCGGCAGCGCCACCAACGGCTGGAACTCCTCCCTCTCACGGCCGGCATCCATCGACGACGACGATGAGTTGCGCCCGCCCAATCCCCTCCTCCAACGATGCGGATGGCCTCCCAAAAATTTAGATTTTCTCTGTCTCATCCGTATCATCTTCATGCTATCCACAGCATATGCCGCCAGGGACGACGCGGCCCAGCAATCTCCTCCTGTCGCGCGCAGAGTCAACTCGCTTCGCCCCCACGTGATTCACGGCAGCAAGGCCAGAGCTTCCCCACGAGTTCATGCAGACCGACGCATGGGTGTGCTGCAAACCTGAAGAGAAAAAAACTTGTTTTTCCTCAATGGGTCTTCTCTGTCGCCTGTCCTTCATGCAGGTTACTAACTAGACCAAAAATGGTTTTTTTTTCCTATGTGCCAAATCTGATTGTTGGCGTCTCCTTGAAGGATTGGTGCAGCGAGCATGGTTTTTGGGATAACGCAGCACCCTACAGCAGTGTGATGGAGCTCACGACGTTCATGCAGGTATCTTGTTTGACGAAATGCCCATGAGGAAATAGCAAACTGGAAAAGCTTTGGATTCCATTTTTTTTTCTGGGTTCCGGTGAATATGCTGACTAATTTTGCCCTCTGTTCCTACTGAATAGTCTCTTTGTTTTCTTGCAGGTAACTAGCTTTGAGTTTTGTGTCTAATAATTGGGATTACAGTGGTCAGACCTTGTATGCTTCTCCTTGTTGTTTTCTATGCACAGGTACTTTGGTTGAGATTTGCCAGATTGCCAAGCACATGTGCATCGCAAGCCGAGATGCGGTGGCAAGCTGAAATGGGGAAGGAGCTCTGCAGCTGCGGCATCATGCTACTATTTTTGTTTTTTATGCATTTCCTCCATGTATTCTTATGCTTGAGCGATAATGTATGGTGCTCACCATGTATGCTACCACATATTTCCAAGTTTGTGGAAGACACGTGAAACTTTGTGAAAACTGTTTGAGCATATATAATTCCAGTTGCGTGAATATTTGTTCTAGAATTGAGCTTTGGTTTTGAATCCTTCCGCTCACGTTGTTCGTGCTTTTGGCCGCGGAACTCGGATTACAACGTGGCTGCGAGTCTTCTTTAGATTTGGTTATTTGGTTTTTGTTGGAAATCATGTATTTTGCTACTTCTTTTCTTACTTAGTTTAGTGTAAGGAATGTATGTCTAGTATTTGTTTATCTACATATTATTATATCATGAAACTATGAGCTTGCCGTTCCATCTCCAGTATTCTGAACTTTGAATGAGCAATATTCAGAGAACAAGTGGTTAGAAAGAAAAGAAAAGAAAAGAAAAGAGTTCTATTATTCTTTTCCTTGTGACCCCGGCTAAACATTAGTTTAGATGCATATAAACCTTATTAAAAAATCATACAATCCTTTTTAGGAAAGTTATGAGCAAACTCGTGAGATTGTCATATATAATTCGAACAAAAGCATATTTATTTTAAAGAAAGATTAAAAATTTTGACGGCAGAATATATGATATTGCAATAAATTTGTATGTCTTCAAATTATATATGTTCATATTTATTGGTTGATATGTTCATTCCTCTCCTCTCCTTTCCTCCCTACGTAGTCACCGGCACAGCTCGGATTCGGCGGCAGCGCCGCTTTCCCCGGGCGTAGTTGCACCACGGAGCTCCTGCACGACGGTCGTTGGTGCGTCCACCTTCATGTCGGGCTCTCTTCCTATCGGTTGTTGCCTCTCTCCCCCTCCACGACACCCAGATCCCGTGGTAGTTCTCGTGGACGGTGGCAGAAAATTGTATGTCCATCCACTGCGCTGGCCTCTTTTTGTAGGGTGGTATGCCTCTTGTTTTTTAGGTTGGTATGCACCGTTTGTAGGTTGGTATGCATCGTTTGTAAGGTGGTATGACTCGTTTTGTAGGTTGGTATGCACCGTGTTGCGCGAGGGGCCCCGCGGGGCGCACAGTGCACCCATGATATGTCCCTCTCTATTTGGGTACGGACTGTTCATCAACCTAGCTGACCTCGGTTGTATGCTCATATTTATTGGTTGATATGCTCATATGTATGCTTCCAGTGATTTTTTTTTCATTTATGCGTGTGAGATTGTAGCTTTTGGTGATTTTTTTCGAAGTAAAAAGCTTCCGGTGATTTTTTTCCCTCGTTTTGTATGGTGGTATGACTCGTTTTGTAGGTTGGTATGCAGCGTACCCCATGATATTCGCCCCCTCTATTTTGGTATGGAATGTTTATCAATCTAGTTGATCCCGGTTAAACATTAGTTTAGATGCATATAAACCTCATTAAAAATTATACAATTTTTTTAGAAAAGTTATGAGCAAACTCGTAAGATTGTCATATATCAATTTAAAGAGAAGCATATCAATTTTAAAGAAAGATTAAAGGAATAAACTTGATGTTACGTTCATCAAGTTTATATGCTTCGTTTAATAGGTTAGTATGTTGTACAGATTGAGTCTAGCGGACACATGCGCGGCCACTCGCTTGACTAGTTAGTACGCCTCGTTTCGTAGGTTGGTATGCAGCGTGTTGCCTCGTTTTGGTATGGGCTGTTTATCAACCCAGTTGGGATACATTATTAATGTATGTCTCCAGTTGTGATTGAAATATATCCAATAAAAGGTACGTTGAACATGTTTGTATGATTCTTTGTGGAGGTTGATATGACATGGGCGTTTGTATGCTATGTTTGATTGATATGTATGATCGTGGACGGTGCTAAAATTTAAAAAAATGAAATTTAAAAAATTTCAAAATGTATATTCACAATGGATCTCAGATTGCGCATAAAAGTATCACGAATCTAGTGGTGAAAACCGTTTGTAAGTTGGATCTTTGAGTGAAGAATTATCGCAAAAAGAAAGAAGTAAAAATGATGGGCTTGCATGCATGCATGCATCAGGTGGCAGGTGCGTCAGGTGACAGATGTGTCAGGTGGCATGTGTCAGCTCTGTTCAGGAGGACCGTATTACCCTGACAATGTGTTAATATGACACCAGCAACAAGTTTATATGCCAGCCAACATCAATTGAGTGGAGGGTGTCACGTGGCAAAAGTTGGTGGTTGGGTTTGACCCGTGCTGGATGGTTGGCTGGCCGGGGTTGGTGGTACGTTGAACATGTTTGTATGACTCTTTGTCGAGGTTGATATGACATGACAGTTTGTATGCTATATTTGATTGATATGTATGATCGTGGTCGGTATTGAAATTTGAAAAAAATTGAAATTTGAAAAAATTCAAAAAATATATTCACAATGGATCTCAAATTTTCCGTAAAAATGTCACGAATCTAGTGGTGAAAACCATTTCTCAGTTGAATGTTTGAGAGAAGAATTATCGCAAAAAAGGAAGAAAAAATGATGGGCTTGCATGCATGCATGCGTCAGGTGGCAGGTGTGTCAGGTCGCATGTGTCAGCTCTGTTCACTAGGATCATATGACCCCGACAATGTTTTTGTATGACCTTACAATACAGTTTGTATGACATAAACTTTATATGCCCGTGACATTAGGTTTGTATGATGTGCGGACCAGTGGCGTGGGGACCAGGTGACGCGCGCAGAGAGGTGGGAGTTGGGAGCACGTGGGTGGGGGGCTAGCTGGTTGGGTTGGACCAGTAGTGGGTTGGTTGGCTGGGGCTTCCAATAAGCATAGGAAGCCCTGGGCTCCCAATAGTCGCACCCTATATAGTATATATATATATATATATATATATATATATATATATATATATATATATATATATATATATATATATCTTCGATAGTCATGTCTCTTTTGTAACAATAACTGAGGAGCGAGACTTACCACGTACATGATGGAGCTTATTTTGTGTAATGGATGGATGAATGATACAATGCTAACTTCCAGTGTAGAAGTATAGCAAGGGGGATATATGGCGTGCACATGAATCTTGATCATGAAAGCATGAAAAGAATTCTCACAAGGGTCACAACAATTGACAAGGCTCAATGCAATGACAAGTAGCATATGTGTACATGGTTTTCAGGATAACTCAACATATGGCTTTGGTAGGACTTCGGCATATCAAAGAGGCACTTTGCAAAGGGTTTTCAAATTTTCAAATAAATTTCCCAAGCACTCAAACATTAAGAGTGAAGATCATATCATCAAACCATATCTCAAACATCAACTACTTAGATGAACATGGTTCCCTAAAAATATTTATTCACAAGTGGCAAGATGAAACGAGGAATAAAGCATATGCAAGCCAAACATGGGAACATGAAGGGTAGGCATAGCAAGGTGAATTATTTTAATGATAGGGATTGAAATTCAATCAAACTCATGAATTAAGGAGTGAAAGGTGGAGTGCACATACCATCGCTTTTTTTTTCTTGTCATGTTAGCGCAGTCGATGTTGTGCGACACCTTCGTGGGGGACCTCGAATATGTATGTTGATGATGAGCTTGAGAGATCTCCCCCACACTTGTACTTGTGCTGGTACTGTCATTCAAAACCAAAAGGTGGAAACAAAAAGAGGGGCTCTACTGGTTCAAGAACCAGGGAGCGTTTATTCAAGTTTTATTTTATTATTTTTTTCTTTTTTTTCTTTTAGTCTGGTTGGGAAACCAGTTAGTTGATCTCCAAGAACTCGATGACATCTAAGTCTTCGATCTTGGTTGTTGAGGTTCTAGAAAGATTTTCAAACGTTGGCCATTAACCTTAAAGATGTTCCCCCAATTATCTTGAGTGTGACGGCTCCATGAGAAGATGCATTGTGACCATTATAGGGCCATTCCCACTTACTTCTAAGTTTACCCCTACCAAAAAGTTAATGCGGGAGTTACAGAGGAGTACTTATCTCTGGTTTTAAATTCCTGATCTGATGCGCTTATCATGCCGAGCCGCTTGGTTCTTTCCTTGTAAATTTTTGAGCTATGATAAAGCATTCATTCCCTCCATTCTTCTAGACTTCAGCGAGTTGAGATTTTCTTTAAATTTCCTGCTGCTGAGAGGATCCATATTCCATCTCTTGATGCTTAATGAGCCTTAAATTCCAAACTCAACTGGGCAAATGGCATGTTTTACCCATACCAATTGGTAGGGGGTCTCCCAATTGGGTGTCTTATAGGCCGTCCGATAAGCCCATA
>WEIB01000946.1:0-27067 GCA_015476505.1 Urochloa ruziziensis | reverse complement strand
AGAGCCATCGAAAACACAAGCATTGCAAAGTTTCCAAATAGTCCAAGCGCCCCAAAAGACCCCAAGTTTACTGCCATGGATTCCAAGTAGCGAATTTAAAGCTGCTTACCCTCTCGATCAGAGACTTATTCTTATCCCGCTCAATCTGCAGTTCCTTTGACAATGATTCCTCCACAATCAAGATTCTACAAAGGAATAGAATTAAAATGGCATGCCATGTTCATGTTCTTGTTAAGTGTACGTAAAAGTGGAACATAACATGAGAAGGGTAGTTTAGGTATTTTTTCGACCACAGGCAAATCTGCCCAGCTTTATTAAGAAACCTTAGCGAGCACTAGTTTAGGTATTTCATTATGGGCTAGAGTCTTCTTTCCTGTAATATATTTGCCCCTTTGGGACGCTATTGCAATACTGTTGCATTATGGGCTAGATATTTTACAGTTCACTCTCATTTCCTCACCCTCATCTACCAATCCTAAAAAAATAACTCTAAGGTAAACCATTACATGATTAGTGACCATCGAACTATCATTACAGTTGGGCATAAACATAAGCTCCTTCCATTCTTTTCTTTTGTCATCCTTGAACTCGTGCCATTAAACTTTCAGAGCCACTAATATGTATACATCTATAAAGACTTGCCTTTAGAAATCACAGTTATGTTAATACATATTAAGAAGTAGTAGTCAAAGTTATCGTTCCAAGACATTAGAAGTTGATGACGACAAACAAAAAGAACAACTAACCAGTTAGTCTTAACCAAGTAAAGGGTAAATGCTTGACTAGACTTTGAGTGAATAGAAGTGGATAAAGAACTTGTAACATTTACCTCTCCTTTAACGAAGAATTTTCTTCTTTCAATTGCTTGATAACAGCTTCAGGGTCAACAGATTGCTTGTCTCCATTAGTTGTTATTGTTGCATTTGTTTCCTGGAAAGTAGACACCAGAACATATGAATAAATGATTGATTTCATAATTAAGAATAGATCAGTGCAATTTGAAAATGGCAACGATGATCCATAGGTATCATTGTACCAGTATATGCTAGTACTACCATAGACAATTAAAAACCTTCAATTCAAGTAAGCAACATATTAATGCATTGTTCAAATTAATCGGGACTAAATTTTCGATACCACGGATCTACAAGACCTTACTTTTAATATACAATATATTTTTATTAAACCTGCTTCATGCTTCCATAGTTTTGTCTCTGAATTGTTTGCTTGTATGTTTCGATAGGGCTCAAATCTAATTCCGTGAATAAGTTTGGAGAAAAGCCATCTTCTGCCTATTGGTCTTCTCGCGCAGGGTATCTAGAGAAATATTAAGGCCTGTTTGCTTTGCTTGGTTGTGACCTTAGTTTTACCTGCAATGCCTACCGACTCGTATGTAACAAACTGACCTTAGTTTGTTACATACGAGTCGGTAGGCATTGCAGGTAAAACTAAGATCACAACCAGGACCTCGTATTACCCAAATTGATTAATTTCCATCTTAGAGTAAATGACTGTAGAAGAAAATAATCCATATTACTTCTTGTCTTTTATATTGACTAATCCTGAGCAAAGATGTATAAAGAGTACTATTCAGAGCTATTTTTTCTCGAACAATGCAGGAGAGCTGCATGTCATTTCATTAAGGAAGAGAAAGGAACAAAAGGCCGGCCAGAACCGGCCCAAGTACAACAAAACCCCCCAAAAAAACTACCCACAAACCACCACCACAAAACAGGTAGTAGACTCTTACAACAGGAAAGGAGAGGACCCTGACCAATACACAACAACAACAACAACAACAACAACAACAACAACAACAACAACATAGCCTTTTGTCCCAAGCAAGAGGACCCCGACCAATCTATACCAAAAAATCTATCCGGCCACGAGCGACCAGGCAAGGAGCTCTTGGAGTTTGGAAGCTCCTGCTAACCCCCATAGACTGCATTCATCTGCTATAACTCAGAGTAAATCTCACATGTTGTATTGGGCATAGAAAGATATATTTGCGTGCAAGTGTGTGACATGGATTACTAAATATTGGCAAGGAAAATTGAAGAAAAAGAAGATAACCCAGGCACTTTCTCAAAAAAAGATAACATTGAAAGAGAGGCACTACCTTTGATTGGTATCTGGCTGCAATCCTCTCACTTCGCTTTACTCCATCGAGCGACGATGAAGGAAAACTAGTATTCACCTTACGAAAAGATTTTTCAGGTGTCCTTAAGATAGGGGAAGTTGATCTGGATGGGGTTCCTGCAATCTCAGTATCGCCATCACTTGTATTTGACAAACCATGCAAAACTGATTTTTCGGATCTTATGGCCCTTGCAGACTTTTCAGCTCTCTGCTGGGATATCGTTCTTGAAGAGAACACCTTATTGGGAGCACTAGGCTTGGTCATCTCTGGGGATGACATGCTTCCATTCATATTTTTATTTGCAAGGTCATAACATGATCTGTCAGCACTTTTGATTCTTTGCAAATAATTTGACTTCTGGGAACCTTTCTCAGATCGGCATGATGACAGCCCTGCATGTACAGTATGATCAGCTGAGCTATCTGTCCCAACTAAGAACAAAAGACATGCTTAATCAAACAACATTCATTGCGTGAACAATGATTTAGTATATGTAGCGGCTAGCCTCTAAGTATTTCCTCAATGAGGACAATTTTTTCAGTAGTGCAAACAAACCATGCTATGCCATTAACTAAACTTTGGTAATTTCCATTATTCCCTTTTTTTCTAAAAAAAAGTGCTGCATATCTACTATTTACCTAATGCTAAGGGTTTTTTTAAGCAACAGAAGCGGCAAGCCCATGCTGATTAATATATTAAAAAAACAAGAAAGAGTACAACGAACCAAAAAAATAACAACAGAAAACAAAAAGGGAAGAGAAGAATGATTTACATAATGGATTTGAGCCAGGTGGTAATGTCTGGGAAAAACCTGTTCTTTGCCGCTGGTCATAAGCATGGCAAACTCATAGGTGAATTTGGCTTTACTGCCTCTAAGGTTGGACCAATTTGATAGAAGATCTGATCATTCCTCGCTGTCCAGATAATCCAGGCTATCGGTATAATGCTAAGCTTTTAATATTACATTCTCTCGTGACCTACTCCTACACATATTTTTTGCACTGTAAACCTTCTTTTAGGGCCCCTGGAAATGTACCAAGATGTACCAAAATTGTAACTTGAGATTGGTACATCATGTACTGAGTTTTGTATCTATTGTACTAAATCTTGGTACCTCCTACCAAGGACAGTAAAAGAGCCCATGTGTTGTATAAAAACATCTGGTTGCCACCACATAATGATCATTTGGCATTCCATTGTTATGAAACCAAGTGAATGAGGGAAACCGTTTTTGCACGTTTATAACATAAAGTTGGTTTCTCCATGAAGATTCAGAATGCAAATAACAAGATGGTTTGCATGTGAAACGTGGTGAGTGGAAGTGATCTACCCGGATTCGATTCTTGACTAAATCAGCATTTGAGGGATTATTTCAGGGGTCAGTCCATCTACAATCTTGAAAACTAATTTGGAAATCTTGGGCGCCAGGAAAAAGGTCGCTTCTTTTTGTGGCTAATGGCACATAATCGATGTTGGATCGCCTGATCAGCTTGCACAACGGGGACTTCAGCATCCAGCTCGTTGCCACTCTTTGTTTTTCCTCGAATACGCAGGAGAGCTGCGTATCATTGCATTAAGATAGGAGAAAATAGGCTCAAGTAGCCTTACAGACACAGCCCAGATGAACACCTTAGATACCGAGAAAATACACCACTTGTATCTTGCATCTTTACATGCCAGTTTTGGTTTCGGCTGTTGCAGAAGGTTGGCCTCCAGGCCTTAGTGCCTCAACTGGACCCTCCATTGAGGATTGGTGGTGCAGCGCTAGCACCATGGTAGATGGACATGGGTGGCAGGGCCTTAATTCCCTTGTCATCCTGGTGGGGGCATGTTCTCTATGGACACACCGTAACTGGTGTGTTTTTATGGTGTCTCTCCTAATTATCAAGTGTGTTGTTATTACCTAGCGAGGAGATGCACTGGTGGAACATGGCTGCGGCTCAAGGTCCTGCTGCCTACTTGACTGCCCTAGTGCCTGGTGGGTAGTTTAGCCCAAGGTTGAGGTCGTTTAACAGTAATCATGTGTG
This sequence comes from Urochloa ruziziensis, assembly GCA_015476505.1. NCBI lineage: Eukaryota > Viridiplantae > Streptophyta > Magnoliopsida > Poales > Poaceae > Urochloa > Urochloa ruziziensis. The sequence continues at coordinate 22,900 of WEIB01000946.1, read as the reverse complement.
TACATGTTATTCATAGAAGGCTGGCTCGCGCATGCATGAGTGTGGGTGGGTGGGGGGTGTGTGTGTGTTGGGGGGGGGGGGGGGGGGGGGGTGAGGGTTTCCTACCCTAACTTTTCTTTTTTAATGGAACAATGATATGCAGTTCTCCTGCCTTTTTCAAAACGCTTGTGAAACATGCACCTGACTGCATCCAAATACACAAAATAGGAACATAAACATACCTTCTTTTCCCATCCCAGAACTTGTGCTATCACTTTCGACATGATAACCGATTCGATGGCGATTATCTGACCTGGAGAAAGAACAAAATGCATCTGAAGATTAGAGAAGTTTCTCTGCACATATGATGTGCTAGTTTAGTTGGCCACAAAACGGACATTGCCAAGTGATAACAAAACAAACCAATATTTCTTCTGCATTCGGTTTAGTCGTGCTTCTAGTCTTGCTAGACAATTTGTGCGTTCAAAGTCCTGCTTATCATGAGCTGGTTCTACGAAGTTTACTTCTAGTACACCTGCATACAAGAACAATCACCGAAATACGAAATATCTTATCCCTAAAAGGTGACTCACAACATGATAACATACCTATAATACCACGGCCACCAGATCCGGCAGCAGTCCATACTCTCCAGAAAGGCTAAAATAAATAAATATACTTATCATAAATTCTGAAGCAATAACCTTTTTCATTTAAACAGAATATTTTGCCGATCATATGCATATTCTTGGAACGCACATTATTGGAACAAAAGGAGTCAAATATAGGACAAGCACCGAGCATTGCACACTCTGAATAAATAAAATGGATTAAAAATCAACTGTAGCATAGGCCTTGAGCAAGGGAGCATAATGACGCCTACTCAGGCAAAAAGCAGGTGAACCTTCCACTTCTTAGCTACAAGATTTGTAATCTCCTGTGCATGAATACATTCCGCAAACCAGGAAGGAAATACCCTTGGAGGAGGGAATGCAAAGACCACTAAAAACTGATACTTAGCCTGCTTCTTCTTTCAATTGATATAAAGCTCATAATTCATTGTGTAAACATCATACATATGGGATTGGTAACAAAATACCTTTATCAGGCGGTTTTTGTGGTAAACATTAAACCCTTGAATGTCAATATGATGTTTGGCATCTTTAACAAAACCAATTGTCACATTAGCAGCAATCTGACAGATGAGGGAACATGACATGTTATTAAACCAATGCTCATACATCTTTATACAGAAAACTGCAAGACAAAGCTCATAATGCTTACATGTGTATCCTTTGGAACTCCATTGGCCATTGATGGCTTATAAGTAAGTTGCTTCTTTAGCATCAGATCATTGACAATATTATGGTGTTCAATCTCTATACCCCGTAAAATCATTCGGAAGTTATCCGGGAGCCGAAGATATAAAATTGATGCATAACTCTGCAGGAAGAAGCAACATTTAGTGTTTGCAGAACCATAACACTCACTTTCTTATTTTCTTTTTGCATATAAGTTTTCCTATTGCCTTTTTTACTGCTTGCACAGTGCAGCAAAATGCTGTACAGTGGACCAGGTATTCAGTCTAACAGTTGTTGCTATATCATTTTTCATTTTACAGCAAGGGTCCCTATATCAATTATGAGTTCATGACACACTACAGTAATTGTTTCCACATAGATGAAACTGATTGGCACAAATGCACCAGTACATCTGAAACTTACCCTTAGAGAATGTCTATAAGTAAAGAAGTGTTTGGAGTTTGGAAACTGATTTGCCTTCTGGATATTTTTCTGATCTCGATTAACACCTTTAATTTGAATATCCTGCAATTTCAGCATCAACAAGAATCATAGTTATATGCCTTTTGTCAATATGAGCTAGTCAACTAATTACTACCTCCGGTCATTTTTATTTGACGTTCAGATAAAGAAAGCTAGCTCATTTTCTACTAACTTTCTTGTCTGAAACGACAAATAAATTCGACCGGAGGTAGTACTTAATACTTGGCACTTACATTGGAGTCAGCATCAAAATCAAGCTCGAACTCTCCTTCGTCATCCTCCCACAGATTGTATATAACAATTCGAGTTCCTTGTTCCCCTATGGAGCCAAACTACAAAAAAGGCAGCATACAGCTATCAAGAACATGTATAGATGCTTTTGCTGGAATATGAGTATATAAATTTCATTGCTACAGTTATTATCCAAAGAAGAAATCATGACAATGGGAAGCATCAAATAGTTGCAAGTGGAATAAGGCAAGTTCTTCTGGAATAGTTGCTACATTTACAGCCATCAAATGATCAAATAACATTAGCTAAACCTCCTGGATAAGTTCTGCTTCAGTGGAATATGGAGACCATTGTATTATAGTTTCTAAGCTTATACGCCAATCAGTCAATGTTGTGCGAGCCTTCCTTTTCCATTCCTGCTCTTTTTCATAATCAATCTGCAAGATTTTTGAACAATCGTCACTGCATCAGTGAAAGGTCATGTCAATTCTATTTTTTCAATTTCAATTTAAAAAAAATCTATTTTCACCACTTCAACCAAAAATGGAAGGCAAATTAATGTGGCAGAAAGATATGAATGATAAGGCCATTGCAGCTCATCCCCATAAACCATGCACATGCGACAACCCTGCTCACACTCTTTACTTAAGCAATATCACTTGGAACCTTAAGTTACCTATCGTGCTATTACACCCACAATAAGCAATGCGAGTATAATCTGTCCATATTGTTCTAAATTCAAACTGGTGGTGGCACAATAACCAGTAGAGTATTCGTATTAGAAAAAACAAGATCATCTAACTCTAAGCATTGCTAAATGAATCTGCTGTTAAAGCAACAAAAATTATCATAACCATAAAGATGATGCAGGTAATAAAGCATTGGTGAAATCGAGCTTACCATAGGAACAATGATATCTTCTTTGTTGGTACTCCTCAGGAAGGTGTATGATAGCATCCCGATGCTTTGTGTAGGCCTTTTATGCAAATAAAAGGAAGGGGGAAATGTCGTTATCAGCTTTGCAGGGAACATAAGTCAAGAAATCATACAAAGAACATAACTGGAGCGAAATTTAGTCGTACTTGTTATGAAAACTTTAATGGTAAATTCAGCATGCTAGATCTAATTAATCTTGTCAAATTTAACAATGATTTATTGAAGTTACTTCAAATTGATATGTGCCAGGGTAACATGTGGGCATGGTAACACAAACTTAGTGATAAGATAGACTTATGTTATATTTCAAGGTAATGAATAAAACCTTGTTCCTTCAATACCACGACTACGTGAAAACACCAAGACATCAGCACCAAGTCTCATCGTACTTGTCTTAAAACCATTTCCATCTGAAAGGAGCAGAGTAAGCAAACTGAATCTGTCTGTGATCAACACACCAAAAGTGCAGATTCAAAACAATCATGTTTCATTTCTCCTCCAAACTTACATTGTCCGATGGCATTCTTAACTTTGCTCTTTGCAGAATAACCCAAAGACATGCAATGCCGCATCTTATCTGGGTTCATTCCCCCACCGTCGTCTATCAACAATTTAAAACAGAACAAATATCAGGTACAAGATAATTATAGGCAACATTATCACTACATCTATTATCTTCAGTGAAGCACTTTCTGTAAAAGCTTTTTGTAATTATAGGCATGGCATGAAGCTTTTTGTAATAGAAATGATGTTTTTGCTGCCTAGACTATTTTACTGATCCAAAACCTTGTCAAATCAGATCATGTAGTACATCAATTCAACCATGCAAAAGCTGAGATAGCTTCACACCTTCAATGAGCAGCATACGAGTTCCATCCTTATTATTTTCTATCACGTCAATTTTCACAAATGTAGCTCCGTTCGCAACCTTGCAAGAGGAACATGCATCAAGTAAGCACACAAAAACAAGGACGACTAATTTACAACTCAAACAAGACTTAAATCCACATTCCGGCCAACCATACATACTTCATCAAGAGAGTTATCCAGCAGCTCAGCGAAAGCTGAAAAATCAACAGGGCATCATAATTTTGCGGTAGTTATAGCCAAAAAGGTCGGACGGAAAATTTTGCCTCGCTGCTTAGGCATGCATGACAAGTGAGGTGAAATGGCAACTGGCAAGTACCTCCCAGAGCCCACTTGTGGCTTGTGGCGTTGGAATGTAGAAACTTGGGATGCACACGGACATGCTCCATTCCAGAATCTGACAGTAGAAAATGCAGAACAGCCAAAAAGTCATGCATGCAGGTCATATAATATTTTGCAAAAGATAAAAGAGTCTCCACACCAATTTTCAGTTCAGAGCGTGCCATGTAAAAAAAAAAAAAATCGTGCATGCTTAGAAGGATATCCAAGAAAGAATAGACAAAGACGTTCTTTTCTCATGGTTATTCACTGGAAAAATCGACATGCAAATGCAGTAGAGGTCCTACTATTTTTGACTTTTCTCCGCCACCCTGCACTGGAGCTCCTCTGTTTTTTTCCACCTGGAGGGAACAGTGAAGCGGATAAAGCAGAGAGGGACTGTTACCGGAATGCTGCGCCCCCTCCACGGCAAGCAGGTGCGGGTTGCCGTCGTAGTCGCCGGCCTTCCAGAACTGCCTCGTCACGGTCACAGTCCTCTCCGGCGGCGCCGGCGCCGGGAGCAACCTCGCCGGCGGGAGGGGCTCCAGGAAGCCGGCTGGGACCGCGGAGGCCGCAGCCAAGACCCTCGCCTTCTTCTCCTCTCGATCCCCGCCGCCGCCTCGCCCCGCCACAATCCGCGGCCTCTTGCCGCCTCCGCCGCCGGGGCCAGGGTCGTCGGAGTCCGTGTCACTGCTGCTCACGTCGATCACCAACTCCAGCGCTCCGTCACCGCCGACTCCTCCGGCCACGACGACCGACGGTGCTGCGACGCGCCGGTCGGTGGGGTCCATGACCGCGAGTCGGAGCAATGGGCTATGGCATTGGCATTCGGTGCTATCTATGGGGATTCGGTAGCATGGCGCGGGGCAGGAGAGCAGAGAAAAGTGCCGGGAAAGGCGGGCCAGACGGGACAACACAGTGGGATGCCACGTAGGCGCATGCACGGCAGGGCCCCCCACCCAGCTGAGATTATGAGACAACGCCCAGGAGGCCAGGACCGAGCCACCTTTTATCCACCAGGTAAGCGGCGGGTCCACGTGCTCGGCGCACGAATGTCCTGTGTGGTGTAGGGGCATCTATTTGTCCGTATGATGGATACTTTGCAGAAAACCCCCCACATCATCCTACAGACGGGCTCTCCGTAGTCTGGCGAGACGACGCCCCGCTCCCGTTGCCCGAGGCGGAAGAGACATGAAGAACAGTATTGTACGGCGGCGACGACTGGCGCAACGGATCCCGCGCGGACCACGCGTGCGCATGCACCACGCGGGGTAGAGGTGCGCTCGCAGGAGTTTTTCACGCAAAATTCACCCTCATCAGTCGGGCGAGCTCGAGCCCCGTCGCCGCCGGTCGGGCGAGCTCGATCCCCGCCTCCGCGGGCGGGCGAGCTCGTGCCCCGCTGCAGGCAGGCCGTCGAGGGAGAGAGACGGGAGGACATCGAGAGGGTCAGGGAGGAGCAGATATGGGGCCGGGTGGGCGAGCTCGAGCCCCGTCGCCGGTGAGCGAGCTCGTGTCCCGCCACAGCTGAGGTCGTCGATGACTGGAAATGCAAGGAGAAATCGAGATGTGCGTGGCGCAGGAATGAGCAGAGGCTTGGCGGACAAAACGAGCGTGTACGGTGTACTGACTCCTCTCCACCTGCATCAACGCAAGACCTTTACTCGCGACGTCGACCTAGGCCTCCTCTCTTTCCCCATGTACTGATTTTCCCCAATTTGATTAGCTTCACAGAAGCTGCTGCTATCCTGGAGACCTGGACGGCTGGACCATGGATGCTGCCTTCTCATTCAGGCTGTCCACACGATAAAACTCTACCTTCACTTTTAAAAGGAATATTTATGTATGGTCATTAAGATTCTCTACTTTAAACTAATTTTGTTTCGCACTCATTAACCTTTATATCTCTTACTCTATATCAACTACCACCACATGGGACCCACAATCCAGATTTTTTACCCTCCCGTGCCCTTCTCTTCCCCACCTACCACTTCTCTCTCCGTCCCTCCTCTCCCGTTCTCTCCCTCTGTCCTGGCAGCGCGCCGCCCTACCATCGTCGCCTCTACCTCCGCCACGGCCTCATCTCCAGTACCGCCAGATCTGGCGGCGGCCGGCGGAGCTCGGGTTGCAGGCGAGCTCGCGCACGCCGGCGGCGGTAGCTCCGGACCCCTCCGCTCTCGGACACAACATAGGTGGGGCCCGTGCGCGGCGGATGGAGCTCGGCGAGCGGAGCTCAGTGGCCACGAAGCTCGATCTAGGGTGGTGAGCTCGAGGCTGGCCCTCCGCGACGTTTTGGTCTCCATCGGACGACCTCCTCTCTGCATAGGCGCAAATCGGTGCCGGCGCGGGGGCGGGTCGACCCTTTCGGCCGTCCCTGCCCGTGCTCGCGGCGGCGGGTCGGCCCTCGAGCTCGTCGTCACGCTACAGGAGGAGCTGAATGGCAGCGCATCTCGCGCGCGGATGTGGAGGCCGACGGCGCCCTTGCTCCAGTGCTCCATCTTCTTCCCTCCCGGCGAGCGGCGGCGGTGGAGCCTCGGCTGACCCTTCTCCTTTGCAGCTACGCCGCTCTCGCTCGTCTCTCTCTCCGTCCGGGTTAGGGTTGGAAGCCAAGCTCAAAACTCGCGGGCTGGCTCGGCTCGAACGTAGCTCTGCTGGGCTCGGCTCGGCTCAGCTCGGTTGATTTTTTAACAAGCCGAGTTGCAGTTCTTGCTCGTTTTGTTAACAAGCCAGCTCGCGAGCTGCTCACGAGCTAAACGAGCCCAAAGGCTAAAGACCCAAGCCGTCCAATGTAAACGTTAAGTCAGTGCCAAGCAATCTACATGGATCAACTACTTATTAGTTGCTCATTAATTGTGGCTTGTGTTGTGCATGCTCCAAAGTATGAATTTTAGAGATTTAGAAATTTATAATTAATATATTTTATTTTATTTTATATATGTTAATGTGTTAATCTCAAATTTACGTTTGGCTCGTGAGCCTAACGAGCTGGCTGTTGGAGGTACGACCATGACCCCACAAGGACGCATGGATAAATCTCAAATGAAGTCATACCAAGCGTGAAGACTACGAGTAGAGTACTGCAAGGACTCTCCTCGTTAAGAAAACTAGTCGTGCTATATGTAAACTACTCGGATTGACTTGTAAAGCACTCAATGAGTTGTATTAGGTTAGGATTCTACTTGGAACCGACCTTGTAACCCTGCTCACCGTGTATATAAGGTTGAGCAGGGACCCCATCAAAAGATTACGACATTACGTAACACAAACCACCAAACAGGACGTAGGGTATTACGCTATCTCGGCAGCCCGAACCTGTCTAAAACCCTGTATCTTGTAGCCATTGCGTTCCTGATCTCGACGAAACCCCACCTGAACTCTACTACCTCGGGGTATCCTCGGTAAGATCTACGGTAGAACACCGACATTTGGCGCGCCAGGTTGGGGTTTTTCTTGAGAATCCTGTGGAGAACACAATGGTGACCTACATCCAATCTGAAGCGCCTCTGGAAGGCACAAGGTTCAACTTTGGCTCCTCGGTCTACGTCGCAGACGACTCGGGTGGTTTCTATAGCTACCTCGAGATGTCCTTGGAGAAGAAGGAAGAACCAGCATCCATCTTGGAAGACCTGGCCGAGCAATTCGGCGAGGTCGCACTCACAGACATCGTCTGTGGGTACAACTTCGAGTCGGTCACGACTGATGAGGATATGAAATACATGAAGAGTGTTAAACACACATGGAAGGCATGGAGGACCAAAGAGGTTGATTGGGGACCAAGTCAAAGTATTCCCACATTTTACATCAGGCTATCACGTCACTTTTGGTCTAAGGAAATAAAGAGATTGAATCCAACACGTTTTGGAAACGCTGGATTCGGACTGCAGGAAAGTCCTGACTTTCAACGGCCGCCACGACTTCATCCGGACTCCGTTTGGGGCGTTCAAGTACTTGATGGAAAGCTTATGAAGTCTACTTTCATATGGATCTGGAGTCATGTCCATATATGTCCTGAGGCGGCCGTAATCGTCAAATTATTGACTAAAGGTTTTTCTGTCCAGGTGCTGCGACACCTTATTTTGGCCCACGGGCCGTGTATCAAGTTGGGTCCATTAGGGACGTGTCCTAGGGTTGGAGCACGACCCCAGCACCCCTTTGGTCATCCTCCACCTATCATATACCCCTAGCCTCCGACAAGAAGTCTTGAGTTTTGTTTTACATCTAGCTTTAGCTACACCGAACACGCACAAATACGTGCTGTCCTCGTGTGATTCAGAACTCCACCTTCGAGTGATATTAAGATTGCTCGCCTCTTTTTCTTGTTCGTTCTTCGATTGCGTACAGGAATTGATCTTCGTGATCAGGCTGATCTTGCTTCAACAAGGTCGGTAACCACAGGGAGTTGGTTCAGCGATTGCATTGGCGCTTCGGGTTTTGCTCGTCGTAGACGGATCGTGAGGGTCTACTTCCACCAAGTCGAAATTATCTTCACTCACCGAAAGATCGGGCACTCCAGCTCTATCAAGTGGTATCAAAAGTCTAGGTTGATCGCTGAGTTTTATCGAGTGTTGTTCCATTACCTAGTCCACAAAACCAAAACAAAAAGATTTATCAGGTTAGATCCTTGTCCCAGCACCGTTTTTAGCCTTGCACTTTCTTTCAATAATTTGCTTTGTTGAATTTGTGTGCTTACTCGTCAATTGTTGCTGGTTACTTGGTATCTAATCCTTGTTTTTCTCTTTATCTTCCTCAAATTCTTCTTCCGCCGCCGTCGTTTTTAGTTTTTCTTTCTGCTGCCACCATCTCCGTTCATCCACCAGACGCCGACCAACCTTCCTGGGGCACGCACGCCGTCACCTTAGCGCGCTACCCTTCTGGCGCACCCTTCTCTGCACCCAGGTCGCACGCCCTCCCTGTGCTGGCTTGTCCTGCGTGCGCCACAAGAAAGCGCCATAGGCCCTGGTCGGACTATTGTTCGCTCCCGTGTGATTGGTTTGGACAGTTAAAAAAAGAGGGAAGCAAAAAAAAAAAACAAGGGAAAGTGTTGACAAAAAAAAATCCCAAGGGATCGAGTGGCTGGGACTCCAACGTGCGCGCTGCCGTTTTCCTGATCGGATTCCTGTTCGCTCACGTGTGATTGATTTGGAAAGTCAAAACAAAAAAAAAGAAAAGAAAGAGAGACCGAACAGCAGGGGGCGATTTCCTTGCGTTTCACGCAGGGGCTTCTAATTGGGCGCGCGCCTACTGCCTTGTCTCTTTTGTTTCCTTGTCTTCTTTTTCTGTCCCCTCTTTCTTGTTTTCCTTTTGCACTTTGTCTCCAGCAGCTTTGTTACGTGTTTAGCACTATAATTCAGCTTTGCATTATTGATTGATTGTGCTAATCCTTGACTGGAATGTAGCCTACCCAGAACTACACATATTTCTACGACGACCCGACTTTGTTTCTCCAGGCAATCACTGCTCCAATCTTTCGCAGGTGCTACTTGTTGCTTACAGGTCGCCCCTGTTGCTTGCTAAGAACGGATAAGAACTTGATCGCAACATCTTTGTGAGCTTTCTATACACACCTTTGTTGCTGTAGGATTTATTTTTGTGTTTGCGCTAATCATGTCAGGAGACGTCAACGGCATCGTGGCACGATTCGATGCGTGGTCCACGTCGGTCACGGCGTTGCACAAGGACTATAACAGTGACATGGAGCTAGACGATGGAGATCGCCACGGTTGTGCCCGCCGTGTGGTATATCCTCCACACATTGACTCATTTGCTACGGTTAAATTTCATATACCCTCTTATAATGGCAAATATGATCTGCTGCATATCTTGATTGGGAGTTAGAGGTAGAACAAAAATTTTCATGCCATGATATTCCTGCTAGTGCACAAGTTAACGCTGCTATTAGTGAATTTACTCCTTTTGCTTTAATGTGGTGGCATGAATATAAGCTAAAACATCCCACGGCTATTCCAACCACTTGGGCTCAATTAAAAGTTGCTATGCGTCATCGCTTTGTACCTTCATATTATGCCCGAGATTTGCTTAAACAAATGCAGCGGTTTCAACAAGGGCAACAATCTGTTGAGGAATATTACCAGGAATTACAAAAGGGTATGATCCGTTGTGGTTTATTTGAGACGGATGCCGCTGCTATGGCACGTTTTCGCGGTGGTTTGAACCGCGACATTCAGGACATATTTGATTCTAATACTTATGCTAATATGACCACATTGTTTGAATATGCATGCAAAGCTGAACGTGAAGTGCAGGGATGCCGCTCGATGACATATATATACTAACTCTTTTGTAGGACGAAGCCCGGCATCCAGCGCAGATCCTGCTCTCCCTACGCCATCCACGCCTAGCACTACACCGCGCGAGAGGACGACCACACCTACAACATCGTCGACCACAGGTGCTTCACTCACGGATGGTGAGACCACTTCTACTGTGCTGAACTTTTTCACACCTCATGCTATCATAGAGCAATTGTTAGTGGAACCATCTCTTGATGTATCTTTGTCACATGATGATATGCTTATTGTTCCTTGTGATACAGATGATTTGTGTGACAATGCTTCTGTTGTACATGTTTTAAAATCACACCCTTGTGTTGAAATTAAACATGATAACATAGAGCAACTATCAGTAGAACCCTTACTAATTTTGCCTTTGTCACAAGATCATTTGCTTGATGTACCTTGTGATGTAGAAGAGTTGTGTGATAGTGATTCTTTTATTCCTCTGCCACAATTACTTAATCATGATGATACACATGCTTTTGAGCCATATAATTATGCTGAAAATCAAATGTTTGTTCCAATTACTTGTGCAAATGATGAACAAAAATTGCTATCTTCTTTAAATACTTTAGGTTATATTGACTTTGCTGTTCTATGTAATCTAAATTGTTTGGAGGAGAGATTTCTTGCATATCTCAAATTGCCATGCTTATCTAGGAACACATATCACTTCATTGGCAAATATAATCACAATGGAGAATATATGGTGCATCGAGTTTATATTTGTTCAAATCTGGTTGGACAACAATGTGATAAGTTAGAGAGCTGCACTAAGAATAATCATGTCACATCCAATTTCTCTAGCTTTGTTTTAATGAAACATGTTCAATCCAAAGAAGGGGAGCCTTGCTGGTTGCTACCTATGCCTGCTTTGTCTTTTCTTGGTACTAACCTTGTGCAGGATCATGTTGACAACCATATTGTGTCGTCCGATCCAGAAGTCTACATTCCTGCTGAAATGTCTATGCGAGATGACACATTTGACAATTCGAAGCATGGTGACCCTCCTCCTCCCAATACATTTGGTTTCTTTTGTTTTCGCAACCCCGTTCTCCTTTGCGTTGTGCAGGATCGGTTTCAAGTACAATTGACGCCGAGGACAACTTTTCGTCAAGAAGGGGAGGATGATGAGGACATGAAATATATGAAGAGTGTTAAACACACATGGAAGGCATGGAGGACCAAAGAGGTTGATTTGGGACAAGTCAAAGTATTCCCACGTTTTACATCAGGCTATCACGTCACTTTTGGTCTAAGGAAATAAAGAGATTGAATCCAACACGTTTTGGAAACGCTGGATTCGGACTGCAGGAAAGTCCTGACTTTCAACAGCCGCCACGACTTCATCCGGACTCTGTTTGGGGCGTTCAAGTACTTGATGGAAAGCTTATGAAGTCTACTTTCATATGGATCCAGACTCATATCCATATCTGTCCCGAGCCGGCCGCAATCATCAAATTATTGACCGAAGGTTTTTCTGTCCAGTTGCTGCGACACCTTATTTTGGCCCACGGGCCGTGTATCAAGTTGGGTCCATTAGGGACGTGTCCTAGGGTTGGAGCACGACCCTAGCACCCCTTTGGTCGTCCTCCACCTATCATATACCCCCTAGCCGTTGACAAGAAGTCTTGAGTTTTGTTTTACATCTAGCTTTAGCTACACCGAACACGCACAAATACGTGCTGTCCTCGTGTGATTCAGAACTCCACCTTCGAGTGTTGGAGGTACGACCATGGCCCACAGGGACACATGGATTGTCTCCAGACAGAGTCGTACCAGGCGTGAAGAACACAAGTAGAGTACTGCAAGGACTCTTCTCGATATGGAAACTAGTCGTATGACTTGTAAACTACTCGGATTGCCTTGTAAAGCACTCTCCGAGTAGTAATTGGTTAGGATTCTACTCGAAACCGACCTTGTAACCCTGCCCGCTGTGTATATAAGGCTGGGCAGGGACCCTCTCCAAAACACACGATCTCATCAATACCAATCACCACACAGGACGTAGGGTATTACGCCTTCTAAGCGGCCCGAACCTGTCTAAATCCTGAGTCTCTTAGCCTTTGCGTTCCTGATCTCGGTGAAACCCACCTGAAACTCTTCTACCTCAGGATACCTCTCGGTAGGATTGATGGTAGAACACCGACATCTGGCGTGCCAGGTAGGTTTTTTCCTCGAATATCCAGTGGAGAACGCAATGGTGACCTACATTCAAGCTGAAGCGCCTCAGGAGGGCACAACTTTCCACTTTGGCTCGTGGGTCTACGTCGCCTACGGCTCGGGTGGTTTCTACAACTTCATGGAGACACCCACGGAGTTGAAGAGGAGCAAGCGCCCATCGTGGAAGATTTGGCCGAACAACTCGGCGAGATTACGCTCGCGGACCTCATCCGCGGGCAAGAGTCCGAGTCGATCATGACTACAGAGAAGCAAACAACCCTCCCACCCCAATTCCCGTTTGGACTCCGTAATTCGACCCACGCATATTGTGAGGCGTTACGGAGCCAGTTCGAGTCCGTCATGGACTCGAAGCGGGACGTCCCAGTCTGAGTCATGGCAGGACACGCCAACTCTCTGAGCCAAGTGGTCCCCGGATGCTACTCGGACTCGGACGAGGAGACACTACAAGACGATGGCGAACATGACCTCGTGATCTACGCCACGCCTGAAGGAAGATCAGTCTACCAAAGAGACAGGATCCCACGGGATGTCTACGAGTCCCGCCAGATCTTTGTACTGTTTGGGTCTGAAGCTACTGACGACCTGCCATTCCAGCACGGCACACCGCTACTGCCAGAAGAGGAAAGCTCTACAGAGCTCGTCACCCCAAGCTCCAGCGACTCTGTCGAACCCAATCGACAAGTCTTCATGGCTAGCGCAGCAGCAGCTGGTGACGTCGACAACGACCCGTGCTACGCTTTTGAGCTAGAAGGAGATATCTCTGCAAATGAAGACGCACCCGCTGGCGAATCCGCCCAAGCGGCCATGGACAGAGAAATCCGGAACAACAGGAGGGCTCAGCACCGCCTAAACGCTCGCAATCGCATCATGGCCGAGCGCAACCTCGCTCAAGAGTTCGCACGAGTGGCACGCTACGACTCTCCTATGGCTAACGCCATGGAGATTGCCTACCACGTCCGCAGCCTGCCAAGAACTCCAGAGACGGCAGCTGCACTCGAAAGGATCAACGACATGATCCGCACTCTCGGCAAGGCCATCGCCGTTGCACCATCACGCAACGAAGAAGTCAAAAGCAGCGGACGTCAACCTCCCCGCGACAAGCATCGTCCCCCAAACCCCAGCCGACTGGGAGAAGCCAACCGCGCAGAAGGCGCACCCCTACACCGACCAGAGGATGATCGTCAACGAGGCGGACGCACTCACCGCAACGACGCTGCTACATCATCCCACGGGCCGGCACATAGTGTCGACCTCCGGCAAACCATCAACGTCAACCGCAACGCACGCTCCATCCTTGAATCCAAGAGGCGTGATGAAGCCCAGGGGTACAGAGAAGAGACGACGAGTACCCAATGTTCTCTAGGGACATCCCGATGGCGGTTTACCCGCAACCATTCAAACCAGTCGACTTCGAGAAGTACAATGGCAAGACCTCCCCTGAGTCGTGGTTGCGTATCTACTCTACAGCTATTGAGTGCGCGGGTGGCAACAGCGCCATCAAGTGTAGATACTTCCCAATGGCACTTGAGCCCGCTCCACTCACATGGTTTGAAAACCTACCACGACGCTCCATCGACTCCTGGGAACGCCTGAAGAAGATCTTCGTGTCAAACTTCCAAGGCACATACAGTCGCCCCAAGACTCGACACGACCTCGCCATGTGCAAACAGCACAAAGGAGAAAGCACGCGCGACTACATGCGTCGCTTCATGGAAATCAAGACTCTGGTGGTGGACGTCTCTGACCGCGACTGCATCGACTTGTTCCAGAACGGCATCACCAACAGGTTTTTTGACAAGCAATTTGGCCTGCATCGTCCAAGGACTCTGGACGCCCTGCGTGACCAAGTCGAGACGTGGTCTGAGCAAGAAGACCGCGACCTTGAGAAATATGGCCCTCCCCAGGGTAGGGAGAGGCAAGACAACAAAGGCTAGCAGGGCTCCCAGCACAACAAGCGCAAGCCAGACGACACAGTCGTGACTCTGGATACTGGCATGCAAAGCCAAAAGAAGAACTACCCCGGCAAGAGCGACGTTGAGAAGATCATGGATAGGCCGTGCCCAATGTACCCAAAGCATAAGCACACTATGGGCCAATGCTACGATCTCCAACGCATATACGCCGAGAAGGATCGAGAGAACAAGGCCAAGAAGAAGATGGCAAGGGAACCACTCGATCCTGAAGCCAAGAACAAGGAAAGGACCGACGACGAAGATGAAGAAGACGAGGAGGACCAGACGAACAAGTTCCAGAAGCCCAATAACGTACTCATGGTCATCATGGGTGGCGACTATGGTTTCCCCACTCGGAGGAAGCATAAGCTCGCTCTGCGGCACATCATGGCAAATGAGCCAGCCGTCCCAAGGTACCGAAAGTACTCAGAGGTTCCAATTACCTTATCCAGGGCAGATAAGTGGAACAGCTACGACGAACCAGGGCAATTGCCACTCGTCTTGGACCCCACGGTGGCAGGATCACAACTCACCAAGGTGCTCATCGACGGCGGGGCGGGGCTGAACGTGCTATTCTCTGGCACCCTGAAGAGGATGGGACTCGACATTGAAAAAATGTTGACTCCCATCGAATCCTCATTCTACGGCATTGTCCCTGGTAATGGCAGTCTTCCCCTCGGCCAAGTCACATTACCAGTCACATTCAGCACGCAGGAGAACTACAGGACAGAGTACATCAAGTTCGAGGTGGCGGACTTCGAGACCTCCTATCAAGCGATCCTTGGACGTCCTGCGTTGGCCAAGTTCATGGCCATACCACACTATGTCTACCTCGTCCTCAAGATGCCAGGACCCAGAGGCGTCATTTCTATCCGCGGCGACTTGCGACGATCATACAACTGCGACAGAGAGGCTGTAGAGTTTGCGGCTACCACTCAGGTACCCAACGCTATGGCCCAGATCTTCGCAGCGGCTCAGAAGCTGAAGCAGTCAGAGTACGAGGTCCCCAGCAAGGAACCCGGACCACACAAGGCGGTCGTCCCTGAAGATGTGGCGATACTTCGTTTATAAGACTACTCTAGCTTAAAATACTTCCGGAGTTCCCTTTGATACTTGTTGATTCAACAAAGTATACATCGGTCAAAATCCGAAGAGTAGCTCACATGACTACTTTCCAGGATCCCTGAGTACTTAGATTTAACTAAGACCAGGCTGAACACCTGTAGAGGCCAGCTAGCCTTATAAAGCAACTACCCACAAATGGTAATTTCAAATCTTTGAGTACTTATTTGAAAGTACTACAGAGTCTACTCCACAAGGCGAGTAGTAATCTCAAATCTCTGAGTACTTATTTGAAAGTACTCCAGAGTCTACTCAACAAGACGAGTAGTAATTTCAAATATCTGAGTACTTATTTGAAAGTACTACAGAGTCTACTCCACAAGGCGAGTAGTAATTTCAAATCTCTGAGTACTTATTTGAAATACTACAGAGTCTACTCCACAAGGCGAGTAGTAATTTCAAATCTCTGAGTACTTATTTGAAAGTACTACAGAGTCTACTCCACAAGGCGAGTAGTGATTTTCAAATCTCTGAGTACTTATTTGAAAGTACTCTAGAGTCTACTCCACAGTATGAGTAGTGATCTTCAAGTACCAGTTATCAAGTGCTTTGAAGTATAACTCGCAAAATGAGTACAACTTGCCAGGGGCTTCCTGAATACACTGCAAGAGTGGTTTGGATGACTCTTCGGGCGCATCATGATCAATGGAATTCATCAATGTGGTGGTCGCCTCAACCCGTTGCAAGCTATCCAGCCAAAGCTCGACTTCAGCTTATGCCGCGGTACTGCCGCATCGCCAATATGCTCGTGATGAACTCAAACTAGTCGGAATCAACTTTGACTAGTCTGCTTCATCGACAAACGACATCAAACAAGCTAAGTTACTTGTTTCAATTATTTTTATTAAATTCTATATCTTGTTCTAACAAGATTGGCCAAGTGCCGACTACTTTGTTTGGATGACAACTCTCTAGGCCGCACAGCGTGCAATCACATCTTCACCAGCTTCCAGGCTCGGGGGCTGACGCTAAAATTACAACTCGGTTCGCCATCAAGCTTACCTAGTTGTCTTTCTCCAGCATATTTGAGTCGCCAAGTACCAATGATGGGGCCTCGACTACATTGGCACCTGACTCCTGTTTCTGGGGAGATCGCGGCGTGACAAGTCAACTACGACCTCCTCTGTTTCGCTACTCTATTGATGGTGGCTATTTCGACTACATATTACTCGATGCATCTCCGCTGGCTCCTATGCTCGGGGGCTGGGTACAAGAAAACCACTCGGATGATGATCTCCAAGAAGATTTGATGTGACCATTATTTCTGGGCACAAATTACCACTCGGATGATGATCTCCAAGATGATTCGATGAACATTATGCTCGCTGGACCCTTGAATTGATCATTCTGAATCATTTCAAGGCTCGGGGGCTGATAGGCGATATACAAAGACTGCTGATTTCATTTTTTCTGAAGACTGAAGACTTAAATCAAGACCCTCGGCTTGATTCTTTGATTCAACCCAAGGCTCGGGGGCTACTTGATATCAAGTGCAATTTTTCCAAATTGCACATTTCAAGAACAAGATGAAGATTCAAGATTCTGTGGACCCTCAACCTGATTCTTCGATTCAACTTAAGGCTCGGGGGCTACTCCATATGGAGTGCGATTTTTATCGCACACCATATAATATTTTGAAGACTATTGATTTGATCAAGATAAACACGGGCTTAAGCACCTCATGGCCTCGTGACAACCAAGACCTGTCCAAGACTGATCAAGCACTCGAAGAACTCGAAAAAGCACTCGATTGGCTTGGCAAACACTCGGTTGACGATACTCGACGATGAAGCGCTTGGGGGCTTGTTGGAGGTACGACCATGGGCCCACAGGGACACATGGATTGTCTCCAGACAGAGTCGTACCAGGCGTGAAGAACACGAGTACAGTACTGCAAGGACTCTTCTCGATATGGAAACTAGTCTTATGACTTGTAAACTACTCGGATTGCCTTGTAAAGCACTCTCCGAGTAGTAATTGGTTAGGATTCTACTCGAAACCGACCTTGTAACCCTGCCCGCTGTGTATATAAGGCTGGGCAGGGACCCTCTCCAAAACACACGATCTCATCAATACCAATCACCACACAGGACGTAGGGTATTACGCCTTCTAAGCGGCCGAACTTGTCTAAATCCTGAGTCTCTTAGCCTTTGCGTTCCTGATCTCTGTGAAACCCACCTGAAACTCTACTACCTCGGGATACCCCTCGGTAGGATTGACGGTATAACACCGACATCGAGTGATATTAAGATTGCTCGCCTCTTTTTCTTGTTCGTTCTTCGATTGCGTACAGGAATTGATCTTCGTGATCAGGCTGATCTTGCTTCAACAAGGTCGGTAACCACATGGAGTTGGTTCAGCGATTGCATTGGCGCTTCGGGTTTTGCTCGTCGTAGTCGGATCGTGAGGGTCTACTTCCACCAAGTCGAAATTATCTCCACTCACCGAAAGATCGGGCACTCCAGCTCTATCAACGACTACGGAGCAAGAGCTGCAAGCTACCCTCCAAATCCAATTCTTGTTTGGACTCTGCAATTCAACCCGCATGTATTGCGAGGAATTGCAGGACCAGATCGAGTCCACCACGGACTCAAGGCGGGACGTCCCGATCCGAGTTACGATAGGACGCGCCAGCTCTAGTAGCGAGGCGATCCCCGTGTACAACTCGGACTCGGACGATGATATCCTACAAGAAGATGGCAAACACAACCTGGTGATCCACGCCACGCCTGAAGGAAGATTTGTGTTCCCAAGAGACAAGACACTGCAGGAGATCTACGAGTCCTGCCAAGTTTTTGTACTCTTTGGGTCAGACATTACTGAAGAGTTGTCGTTTCAGCACGGCACGCCGCCGCCATCAGACGAGGAGAGCAGCACAGAACTCCTCACCCCAAGTCCCAGCAACTCTCTCGAGCCCAGTCGTCAACGCTGACGCCGACAGGTGTTCATAGCAGGCTTCGGAGCAGCTGGCGCCGATGCTGACGAGTCGCGCTACGCTTTCGAGTTGGAGAGTGAGATCTCCACTGACGCTCAGTTAGTCGCTGGAGAAACAGTCGCGCAAGCAGCGGCACGTGAAATCGCCAACAACAAGAGGGCGCAGCGGCGTATCGACGCCCGCAATCGCTGCGCAGCAGGCCGCAACCTCGCGGAAGAATTCATGAGGGTCGCACGCTATGACTCCCCCATGGCTAATGCCATGGAGATGGCATACCACATCCGCAGTCTCCCTCGATCCCCAGTAGCCGATGCAGCACTCGAGTGGATCAACACCATGATCTGCACCCTTGACAAAGCTGTCGCCACTTCGTCAACACGCAGCACTCGAGTGTGTCCCAAGAGCAAGAGGCAAAGGTATACTACTCGAAATACATGAAGGTGCGTGTGGAATCATGCAGGATCATGCACGATGGTGGGAAAGGCATTCAGAGCGGCTTTCTACTGGCCTACAGCTCTGAAAGATGTGGAGGACATTGTCTGCAAGCGTCCCGGGTGCCAATTCTTCGCAAGACAGCAATATGTGTCGTCCACGCATAAGTTGATCTCTATTCCCCCATCTTGGCCGTTTGCTTGCTGGGGGCTCGACATGGTAGGCAAGTTAACAACCGCGCTATCGATAAGTTTACAATGTGGATCGAGGTCAAGCCAATCACAGATATATCCGCAGGCAAGGCCGTGGGTTTCATTAATGATCTGATGGTCAGGTATGGTTGCCCTCATCGAATTATCACAGACTTGGGTTCTAATTCCAACAGCTACAAGTTCAAAGACCACTGTGAGAGGCACGACATCGAAGTCATACATGCCTCAGTGGCTCATCCTAAGGCTAATGGGCAAGTCGAAAGAGCTAATGGCTTGATCCTGGACAGTCTGAACAAGCGCCTATTTGAATACGACAAGAAATATGGAGGGAAATTGATTCAAGAATTGCCGCATCTAGTCTGGGGGCTTCGTACTCAGCCATGCAAGCCAACTGGTCACTCGCCATATTTTTTGGTTTATGGATCTGAAGCTATACTCCCGGTTGATCTCACGTACACATCTTCGCGAGTGGAACAATATGATGAGGGAGTTGCCGATGACACAAGAAGACTGGAGATTGATCTGATTGAGGAGGAGCGTTGTGCAGCATTGTTGAATTTCACTCGGTATCTCCAGGGAGTTCGGCGGTATCATGACAGAAACGTCCAGGAGAGGTCGTTCAACATTGGCGACTTGGTATTGAGACGAAACCAGAAGACCACGGGTATGCACAATGAAGGACCGAAACGGCGACCAGAGAGGGGGGAGTGAATGGGAGCCGATAAAATTTTCTTCTCCAATTCAATTCGGCTTTCACCCCAAAATCACTTCCGGACTTCGTATCACTGTCTTGCCAAGATCACGTAGCAACTGAGATGCTACTGACCCTAGGAACAAGAAACATGCAGCGGAAACACAGAAAGAATTCTCGATTCAAAAACTTCACCGAAACAGCCACTGGGTGTGTGTACTCGGCACTGCCGGTTTTCAGAACTCGGCACTGCCGAATACACACAGCACAAAAGCACCCCTCGAGTCTATGTACTCGGCAGTGCCGGTTTTCACAACTCGGCAGTGCCGAGTATACGCAAACAGCACAGCCCCAAAGTCAACTCGAGGATGGATCTCCCAAACGGCTTGAGCTCTTGAGGCGAGATTTTGGTCAGATGATATAGACCTCCAGTGGAGTGTTTTCCCAAAAGATCTCGGCCTCTAACTCAGTACAACTCCCGAAAACTCAGATCTCGTGATGAACACCATGACATCAAGTTCATCCCGAAAATCTCAAATCTGAAGCGATTCTCGGCACTTGGGGGCAAAGGATCACCAGCAAAAGAGGCACAAGGCACTCATACGTGAATCCCCCAAAGAAATCCGAGAGAAAACGCCCTAGATTGAGAAGAACGAAAATCCCCCAAAAATAGCTCCAAAAATACCCACGAAAATAGAGAAGGGAAAAGGAGCTTGGAAAATCAAATCATGGCACAAAGATGAACTGCATAATCTCAATCACATAACCATGAATTCACCTATACAAACTAGGAATGATTCGAAGTAGTTCTAGGTGGAGGGGATGAAAGAAGAGGAAAACTAAACAAGCCAAATAAAAGATAACTAAAGAGATGACAGCCACCAGCCCTGAAGGGGCCTATTAGTAGTCCAAGTGGTGGTGTCCTAAAGACTAAACTACCCCTAAGTGATACATACCCCTCGGGGGCAAATATGACATTTTGATCTCAGATATTTTCCGGCTCGGGCACCTTCCACTGCAAGCTAGCTTCCCTCCGACGCAAGCCTTGCAGTCACGCCGCGTGTCCTCCGGATCGAAGCTCCTCGACGCCGTTCTTGGGCCAGCCCAGTCGGGTGCATGTACTCGGCACTGCCGAGTTGTCCAACTCGGCACTGCCGGGTACATACAGCCCAGCAGCCCAACGGCCCATCTTCGCCACGTCGAGTCCTCGGTCCTTGGTTTTGAGGCCCAAACCAAGGGAAACCGTCCACCGATGATTTTGTGGCCAAATCACCAAACCCCGCGCGCAAACTTTGGTTGTTAGCCGCCACCTTGCGCCGGCTTCTCGTCCGCGTACGAGCTTCGGTTGTGAGCCGCTACCTCGCACCGGTACCACGTCCCCTTGCTCGTTCTTGCCAGCATGTGAACCGCACTTGATCCACCGGCCATCGGGTCCCTCGAACCAAGCCTACTTGTCTCTCCGCTCCTCGGAGGCCGCCATGGCTAAGACCTTTCGCGCCTGTTCTTCACCTGCACCAATGCAACCAAGCCGCATTCTACACCTGCAATACTTGAGCCAAGGGAAACGTCAATCCACACCACGTTGTCAATCACTCATCACACCAGGAAGCGACCATCCACCGGTCCTTGGACACACCGGGTCCTCAATCTCCCCCTTGATGAGTGCATTGACAACACACACATAGTAACCAATGATATAAAGAAAATGTAAAAGAAATCGAAAACAAGACTCAAGCAAGTGACTAAAAGCAAGAACAAGCCAAATCAAAAGTCACTTAGCAAGAGGAAGCTCCAGAAACGCCGACCCTTCAAGAAGAAGCGAAAGGGCTCAACACCATCGGCAAAAGAGCAAAAACACAAAACAAGTCACGAATCTCCAAATCACTTCTCAGAATACTTCAAAGCACTCCCCCTGCATTGATGCAACTCCCCCTGAACAGGTGAACTCGTGCGTGCTGAAAACACTCAAAAATGACTCACATGTGCTTCTCTTTTAGAAAATGCAATTATGCACAAACTTTCAAAATCTTTCCAGAAAATTGTCCTTTTTCTTTAGAAATGCTCAAGATATTCTCCCCCTTGTTGACAATGCATGAATCAAGGTCAGAAAAGACCAAAGTGCAAAAATCGACGCTGAGTTGCGTGTACTCGGCACTGCCGAGTTGGGAAAACCGGCACTGCCGAGTATACACAGCCAGTGCAACGAAAATGCAAAAATGCAACTATAAGCACAAGAATCGGCACTGCCGAGTTGCTCCAGTCGGCATTGCCGAGTATGTACAGGCAGCACAGCAAAAATGCAAAAAATGCAACTACAAGCTTCTCAAATATACAATGAGCAATACAAAGTGCTACAAGTTAGAGAAGAGGCATTCAAGCTAGTTCATCATGTCACATGGGCATTGCCATCAAGAAGGTAGAGACATATATCTAATTGACAAAGCCATGAGCAAATTGTGGATTTTTATCAAAAATGTCACCGCATGAGCAAAGTCCTAACCATGGATTGTTTAAGCAAAAATAAACTTCATCTCACCAAAATCATGAAAGGACAAGCATTCTTGACAAAAGATCATTATAAACGCCCAAGTTCTACCTCATGTCATGTCAAAGCACGGAGCCATGTGTTCACTTCTCATGGGAGACTTCTCCGGCAAACAACATGCAACCGCTTAGCACCCATGTGTGCAAGTGTGTGCAATGGTGAAAGCATAGAGACATGAGCATAATTTTCTGCATATATATCTTTTTCTCAACTTTCTTCTTTCATGCATAGACATCTCATTTTTCAAGTTTTTCAAGTTAAGCATGGTACATGAAATGTCTTTGCGACAGAAAGAAGCTTATGCTCCTCCACAAGATAAAGCATGGGCTAAACATTTACAATGACAAAGGTCTTTGACCCAATTGAAAAGAATATCACACCTTAACATGATCTTAAGCAAGATATAGCCATTTCGGCTCAA
>WEIB01000944.1:0-24972 GCA_015476505.1 Urochloa ruziziensis | reverse complement strand
GCCTTGTTGTCACTGGCAAGTTCTTTACTTTCAACATGTATTCACATCCATAACTCATCTGCATCAGTGACTATGTTCAGTTCTTGGTGCTGGTATTGGACAAAATTAAAACTTCTCTGCTCATATTGTACACTCAGTGAGTTGAGGTATATAAATTGTTCAGCAGTATCAATTATGCTATGACCTGCATTTTGTACACGTGATCAGTGTTTGCTATGCTTTATCTTGTTATTTCCACACTGCTGCTTTGGACATGTTAATTGCGGGAACTGATGTTTAAATATCAATTCTTAAGGTGCTCATCATGTGGAAAGGATTCTGCAGCATCTTCAAAAATGGAGGATTTTTACGAGCTGGAGCTGAACATTAAAGGTTTAAATAATTTGGAAGAA
This sequence comes from Urochloa ruziziensis, assembly GCA_015476505.1. Lineage (NCBI taxonomy): Eukaryota > Viridiplantae > Streptophyta > Magnoliopsida > Poales > Poaceae > Urochloa > Urochloa ruziziensis. The sequence continues at coordinate 24,580 of WEIB01000944.1, read as the reverse complement.
AGTCTGAATGACTACTTTAGCGAGGAAGCACTGGATGGAGAGAACCAATACTTTTGTGAGTCATGTCAGAAAAGGGTAGATGCCACCCGCTGCATAAAACTTCAATCACTTCCTCCAGTTGTCAATTTCCAGCTGAAGCGTTATGTATTCCTCCCCAAGGTAATATACCTTTTATCCAAAGCTCATCTATAGTTTTGTCGTAACGTGTTCCTTTCACATTTCTTTAGTCCTGTGCATTCTTCTCCTTTCTTCTGTTAAAAAAAAAATAACTATCCAATTTTTCTCATTGGCAGACAACTACAAAGAAAAAGATTTCTTCAACATTCAGTTTCCCAGGACAGCTTGATTTAGGAAAACGGTTGTCGAACCCCACATCTAGTTGTAGTTATGACCTGGCTGCTATTTTAATTCACAAAGGTACTGGTGCTAATAGTGGGCACTATGTCGCACATATAAAAGATGAAAGCAATGGGCAGTGGTGGGAGTTTGATGATGAGACTGTATCCAAACTTGGTTTGCATCCTTTTGGTGAAAAGCCAGGAAAGGCATCAAATAAAGATGACCAGAAATCCCAAGGTATTTCCACAGCAGGTTCTGTCACAGATAACAATAGTAATGGCCACCAGGAGGCAGCGCCCACTGCCACCACTGCAGAGATGTTTTCATCTACGGATGCTTATATGTTGATGTACAAATGTACCAGTAAGGATGGCAATGCTACCCAAAGCGATAAAAATATGGAAATCAATGATTCACTTCCGTGCCATCTTCTGGATCAAATTAATGAACTAAATGCATCATATAAGAAATCATGTGAGGAATACCAAAGCAAGAAGGACAGCCATTTGGCATATATAACAGAGAGGCGTCAAGAAGTAAAATCCATTCTGACAGAAGCACCTGCACATCCAGAGGATGATTCGTATTTTTGGATCTCAACAGACTGGCTTCGCCAATGGGCAGATAACATTACTCCTCCATCGTAAGTTTATTCTTTCACCCCCTCTCTCTACTTCGAAATGGTTTGCTTTTTTAAGTTTAATTCCCATAATGGTGCAGTATATTTGTAAGTTCAATAATCTCAACACCTCAGCTACTCTTGCGATTAGTGGCTGCACCTAGAGTTGGCATAGGAATAGGGTTAAATTTTCTTAGTCTTTGGCATCAAATAATTTAGGGTAAGAGCATTTAGTTCATGTCAAGATATATCTATTAGATCATGTTTATAGACTGGACTCTGTCTAAATATGCAGATAGTGGTTACACTATTTCCAAGAAGCAAAAAATAAACCATGTTGTGTACTCTATCCCTTTCTTCCAACACTGACATTATCATGCTGCAGGGATCCAAGGTCACCCCATTGGACTTAGGATCCCTACCAAGAAAGTTGGTGACACTGCAATATGAATTGCTTTTATGTAGCAATCGTGTGGCCTTTCCATATTCCTTACTGGATTAAAACATAGCATGTTTACTATTTTGTTTTTGCAGGTCCATTGACAATGGTCCAATTCAATGCGAACATGGAAAGGTTCCAGCATCTAAAGTGACATCAATGAAGCGGCTATCGTCTGTAGCTTGGCAGAGACTATTTTCAAAAGTAAGAAACTGCCACACTTCTTTGTTTGCACGTCATAGAATTCTGCCTTCCATTGCTTATATTAAATGATTTTTCTGTAATTTGGGAGCATGATATCATAGTATAGAATATTTTGTGCCCATTTTGTAATGCTTGTGTGGCATAATATTGATGAATATTTTCCTTTTGTTGTCATTGCAATAATTTAAGTATGGAGGGGGACCAACATTGAGTAGTGATGAATGTTGCATGGAGTGTCTTAAAGATGGGGCAAAAAATGCAGTATCTGCTGATGTCTACCGTGAACGAAAAGCATCATTAAAAAATATTGCAGAAGCAGCACTTGCTGGTAATTGTCCAGATGGCCCTTCTTACTTTATCTCAAAGACATGGTATGCAAACTGCACCCTTCTCTTGAATTCCAATCTTGGTTCTGTATACTCCCTCTGTCCCACAAAGACCGTTCGTTTAGAAAATTTCAGACATATTACTAGTCATGAGAAATGGCCATGTTACCGCTAATTACTCATGCATTGGAACTATTTGCCTTATAGCTAAATAGTAGTTATTATGTATAAGCTAATAGTTTTGTTTATACTTAGGATTACTCCACTCATCTAGTTTTCCGCCTTTATGTGAACTATTTGCCTTATAGCCCTTTGATCCCTTGTGGTCACATACTGTAGACCAGTGTGTCTATCAGTCTATGCTAGATTCATATTCATGACTGGTAGTTTCTGTCTCTATGTTTATGTTTTAACATTTTAGAGGTATAGGTCAATGTTCATGTTTTTTATGCAAATGCATTGATTTGTCGTCCTTCTTGTTACATTATGTTAGTTCTTGATTGAGCTCTTATGCTCAGCTGGTTGTATTCTTAAGGTTGCCTTGCAGTTTGCCATGTCTTCAACATTGCACTAAGCTCATCCCACTCTGAATTGGCCCTCATGTGCATGCCTCTTGATGAGTTCCCTTTTCCTTTTGGTCATGCTGACTTCTTTGCTGTTTACTTCTAGGTTGACTCATTGGCTGCGGAGAAAAAATGCTGATATCCCATCTGATGCTGATAATGGACCAACAAGTGCTTTAAGATGTTCTCATGGGGATCTTCTGCCGGAGCATGCTCCAGGGGCAAAGCGGGTATCTGTACCAGAGAGCCTCTGGTTATTTCTCTACCAGTCAGTCAATGAGAAGAAGGCTGATGATATTACGACTTTTCCATCAGATTCTCAACCGTGCGAAATCTGCAATCAGGAATTGTCTGATGTTGCTTCTGTGGAGGGTAATCTTAGGTAATATGAAGTCCAGAAAATCATTGAGTAGGTTATTCACTGAAAGCAATAGAGATTGCAGGGAAATAGTAGATTGATTAGGGAGAGCACAGCTCGTGTACATATATAGGCAAGGATGGCCTAGGGTTTGGGTACAATCCCATCCAACGGTGATCCTTGCCTAATCCTAATCATCTATACAAAACCCCTCTAGGGGTGTGCCGCACGGCCACAATGGCCGGCGTGCCCTGGGGCCCAAGGCCCAATAGCTATCGCTAACATTCACTAAAAGAATTCTGTCTAATATGAATTTTCTTATGCATGTCTATGACTTGCAGAGCAGTGAAACTCAAGCAACGACAGAACCATGAAAAGTTAATATCTGGGAAAAGCATTGCACTCCATCCCGGTCAAAAATATTATTTGATTCCTTCATCTTGGCTGTCAGAGTGGAGAGCTTATATTACAGCGACTGGGAAAAACATTTCTTCGTTACCAGAACCTCAAAGTTTGGAAGCTATTGTCAGTTCACTTATATGTGAAAAGGTAAACTAATGTGTCACTTTCTGGTTCGTAAACCTAGAAGGCAATAAAAGAGTGGAACTCTAATGTTTGAATTTGAGAGGAGAAACTTTTTTTGTGGAGATCAATTTGGATTCCTATAAATTTCAAAGCAAGTCCTTGTCCAAATTTCCTATACGAAAGACTTGATACTGTTATTGGTAATGTTTGAAATCTACTTTTGAAGGGCTGATAAAGCCTGATTGCTAGTATTAGTTTTGCACATAACGAGTTGTATACTTGTATTGTAATAATATTGTAGTTTGGTATACTGCTTTACCTCATCGAGTCAGATCTGAATGCATATATCTGTGTAATATGTAATTTAATCTGTATTTAAATGATGTCTATTGTGTGTATAATGGTTGCACGTTTTACATGGTTCATAGTTCTGAATTCATTTTGTCTTGATAGGATATCTGTCTTCTGTTGATTGTGATTGTACTACCTTTCTCTAACATGAGGAATGATAATTTTCAGCATTCAAGATTGCTGCAAAGGCCTCTGGATCTTGTTTGTAAGCGTGGAAGCATTACTCAGAAAACATCAAATGTAAGTCCGTGCTCTTCACAAAGTTTCTTTACTCTGCTTCTCCTTTGGCTGGAAACCAGCAACTTGAAAGGGGGAAAGGGGTCAATTGGCTGATGCATAAAGTAAATATGCTTTCGATCATGCTTGGTTCAACTTTGAATGGTAGAAACAGAAGCATGTAAACTAGCAGCTCTGAAACAGTGGTTTCATTAAGATGCCGAACTATGGGAAACTTCAAAGCATTTGGGTTCAAGATATTTTGTAGTTTCGCAAACCACAATATCCCCAATACCAAGGGTATATTGGAGTTTCTGAAAATCCTCTCCCGCCCTCTTTTTTCTTAACTGAAGCTATGTCTCACTTGTCCTTTGTGTCCGATCTCCATTGTTCATTAAGCTGAAAGCCTGGATGGGAAGAGTATGCATGCATTAGCTGTTCATGTAATAATGTACTTATTTAGACGGGATCTTGATGATTTTTATCTTTTTTTTTCTCGAACCTTGATGATGTTTATCATGTACAAAACGCTGATGAATATAATGGCCTTAGCAGAATTTTTTATATGGAAATGTGGACTTACTTGCTAATATGCCATGACTGCCAATAACATTGTTCCTTTCACAGTACCATAAAATGCTGTGGTACCTTAAACTGCAGTATTTTACACATGGTGTTTTCTGAAACTATAATTTTTTTTAAAACGATAACATTCCAAACACACCCTAGGTTGAAAATGTGAGGATCTTTCTGTTTTGCATAATTGCATTATGCTTTTACCACTCTCATTCACTGTCCCAACAGCCTTTATTGCTTTCTTTTTTGTGTTTGCTAATGGAAATTGTAGTTCAAGATGAAAAGGAATGGTTAGAAACATCGTGAGTTAACCATTTTCCTTTGTTTTCAGACTGATGGTTTAACCATAATCCCAGAGTATGATTGGAAGTTATTCTCTGAGGAGTGGAGTGCCACACCTGAAAAAGGAATATCTGCTGAAATTGCTTTTAGCAAGAGCTCTCAAGACAAACTGTCTGGGTCATCAGAAGCAATGCCAATTATGGATGGAGATCTGGACCAGTCTCTTGATGATGCTGATGATGATTTGGGGGCCAGAGAGCCGTATGTCAGAACTATTCCTGAGGTAAACTAGCTCTTCTAGAGGTACACTTATTCTAGTATTAGTGGTTCGCATGGTTGAGGCTTGAGAAAATAATATGTTAGGAAGACCTAATATGAGTTATATCATGTAAATGTAAATGATGAATATAGCTAGTTAAAGCAAGTATAACCGGGAGTACTACTATACCCATATAATTCAGAGAAAAAAAAAGATCTTTGTTCTGATGGAGTAGAAACATGCTATACTGACGTTACTGGTGAAGCACTGTGGTGCTTTTATGATTTACAAAGATGTTATGGAAATGAATTTTCGAGCTCATTTATTAACAAAAAAATGTAGTATCATGTACACTAACAACAGTAAAACGGCTCTTTAACCACCCCCTTGTGGCGGAACCGTCCAATTTAAACTGGCTCAAGTGCGCCGAATTACTGTCGCAACAGTAATTATCACCAACGCACTTCAAACAGTTTAAATCCGGCAATCCGTCGAGTGTCCCCAGGACAACCCGAATCATCCACTTTCAACTTGAACCTTAGCCATACATCAGGATCACTTTCGAGAAGGGAAAGTATTAACAAGCATTACCTTTTTACATAAATAGTTCGAGGTACGAATTATTACAAACTGTAGTTTGAAACAAACTTAAGTGCATGTCACGCCATACTAGAGAATTTTAAACAAACAAGCCAGGGCAGGCTAGTACCAACTTAATTGTACAACTAGGTCAAACACCAGAACATCAGAGACCCACGGATGTTCTAGTTCTTTGGGACTTCCTCCTCACCTCCCTGCTGAGTCGCCTCTGAAAACAACAACAAATGATTGCCTGAGTACAAAGGTAGTCAGCAAGACTGACCCGACTAACCAAAATAAAAGACCGAAAGGCAAGGAGTATGATAAGCTTTTAGTGGATTGGCTGACTTCACCTTTTTGCGAAAATTGCTTACTAAAGGTGGATCCCTATATTTTTATATTTTACCTCCAGTTTAGTTCCTGATTCTAGCATCTAGGTTGCAAAGTATTTTTCACACAAGTGGTAACTAGATCAATCAGCATATTGAATCCATAAAAACTTTACATTCCACTTGTTTCTTCTACGATGCTTAACAGTGATCAAGCGCATTCATAATCAAGAATTGTGGCGATCCGGACCGATTTACATCCTGCAGGAGAGACCTAGTTCCCAGCCACGCACAGCTGATCGGGCTGTACGCAACAATCCTTTCGACTGGCCATACTCAAAGACTGGAAATATAATTACCCGAACCCGGGAACGCACCCCCACAAGAGGCCCCACGACTGGCCTGACCACCATGTGAGTTTCAGGCTACGCCCCCGCCCTTCTCCGACTCAGCAAGCACAGGTAAAATATATTTCCACTCAAAGAGTCAACCAACCTATCGGGCTTGCTGGTTCACCATCCCAGTAAGTTACCAGGTAAAGATCACTTGATCAGCGGTTAAAACAACGGACGAGCCTTAGCAATATTAAATAAGCAAACAGAACTATAGAATCGACTTTCCTCGATTCCTTCCAAGCTTCTGCCCGCATTCCAAAACAAGCCTTTATTTCTTGATTACTCATATAATTGATCCAGATTATCTTAGGTGGTTGAGTAACAAAAGTTACCCGAAAGGATAGTAGCTACTAAGCATGACTAAGCACAGGTACTACTAAATAATTAAACAGGTGGTAAAGATGTCCTTAACAACAAGGGTGAATCGTGCATAAAAGTAGGTTTCAATCAACTCCTAGACTTAATACACAACATATAGCAAGATTTGGACACGATGATGAATAATTCGAAACAAGTAGGTATAAATGCACCGGGGCTTGCCTGAAGTCACAAAAAAGTTAAGCCCTTTCAACGGGTTCTTCGGCTTCAGGGGCAATCACGATCACTTCCTCTGACGGCTGCTGTTCCTCAGATAATTCCACGTAGTCAACTTCAGGAGCTTCAGTTTCTACGGTAAGCAAGACAGGGGTTAGATTATGCAAAATTTTTGAATAACAAGGCATACAACTTCTCTTCATGATAAAGTTGCAAGCCAACACTAACTACCCCTTTTAAAAGACTAACCCACATTTTTCTCCTAATTCAACTAACCCTTAAGCATTTTTAATTTGTTTCAAAAAGGATCATTAATTAATTTCTAACTCTAAAATAGATAAATAAATAATTAAAAACCTATTTGTTATAAATTCCTAATTGAGAAATCATTATTCAGAATTATTAAACATTTTGGAAATAATTAAGTATTTATTTAAATACCTAAAAGGGCTAAATAAATAAATACCTAATTTATTTTATTATTTGACCTAGGGTTTAAGAATTTTAATGCATAAAGGAAAATAAAACAAACCTAACAAAATTGGTCTCACTATTTTTGGACATTTCTACAAATTACTATGAATTTTAGAGTGAAAACCGAAATTTAAATCTAATTCTAAATCTAAATGGTCGTTTTTCGGAAAAACCCCATGGACTACCCTTTCTTCTCCCCTCGGGGTCCCTGGCGACCTAAAAACAGGCCCTCCGGCCTTGACTGGCGCCGACCGGCTTTGATCGGCGGCCGAGGCGCCGGCGGTGGCCCTCCGGCCACGACGCGGGCACAGGACGACGCGGCTGCGCGAGGCGCACTAGCTGGGGGCGGTGGCTTGGGCGGCGGAGCAGCGGAGCGGTGGCGCAAGGCGGCGGCGCGGCGCTACGCCGGCACAAAAACGGCGAGGAACTCGACTTGAACATGCCCAACAGACTCGCCTCACCCTAGAACACCTAGTGCTTCCCTCGGTTCTCCTTCCCGGTGTCCAGAACCTCGAATTCCATGGCGACGGCCATGAACTCGGCGGCGCGCGCGGCGGCGCGGCTGTGTCGGCCGTTCCGGAGACGGTCCGACCTAACCAAAACCCCCTACAGCATCACCTTGACCTGCTAGACCCATTCCAAGCCTCAAACACCAACAACAACCACGGCAAGATCAACTTCCACGGGAGGGTGCTCACCAAAAACAGAGAACTGCCGGCGTCGAGGAAAATGAAGCCGTATGGGCGCTGGAGTGGATGGTCGAGGGCAAGAACTTGTGCAGGTAGTAGAGGACGACGAAGCGAAGGTTTGAGCGGAGTGGTTTGGGCTATGGCGGCCGGACGGCGACGAGCTTCCCCGGCGACCGAGACGAAGGTGAGGATGGGAAACGGCGGGAAAAGAGGATAAACTCAACGACGACGCAGTACTTATTCAAAATTTCACCGCCACTCACCGTGCCACCTCATGCTTGATCCCATCGCGCTGTCCTTGAGCGATGCCGACGCGTGGCTCGGCCGGACCGCCTCTGCTCGCCGGCGGCAAGCAGGCAGGCAGCTCCCTCGGTCTGCTGCCTGTTCTCTTCTCCCTCCTTTTCTTTTCAATTTGCCCATTTTGACTCCAAAATTCCTCAAACTTTGCAATGTAAACTCCCCTCAAACCCTTAATCAAACTTGGAGAGCTTCAACTTTGGTATAGATTGTTTGACCAAAACCTCTCTCAATCACTCGGATTTGATCTCTGAATATTGGGGAAAAAATCGAGTTTCAACTTTCTGTTCAGTTCCTCCAATTTTCAGAGATTGGAATGTGATCCATCTAAAAATTGAGGCTCCAAACAAATAGCAAACCACCTCTATTTCAAACAAGATTTGGCATGGTGATAGCTCAAGTATCCAACATTCCATTTTGCATGAAGTTGATGAGTACTTCATATACAAAAATGAAAGAATTCCTCCTTTAAAAACTGCCCAAAATTCGGCCTTAACTGTCCATCAGACTTATGCATTCAGTTCATTGAATTTCTGAAACTGTCCCATTTAACCAACTTTGAGCCTCAATTTAAATAGGCAAACACCACTTCTACACAAGAAAAAGAGGCCCCATCTACCCTCTATATATCCAAGATTTCTCCAGACATGAAGATCACCAAAGTTTGTACACAAAAACCTTTCAAATTCGAGCCCCAAGTTAAAGGTTTTTCAGCTGTTCCAGAATTAGAATATTTCTCAGGCTGACAACAGAAACATAATATTTACCTGAGATGGCTAGCTCAAAATTTTGTTTGAAATTTTTCGTACTTTTTCTTCTCTCTTTGACTTTTGGCCAAATTTGACCAAATATTGACTTTGCCCCATAGATCTCAGTTCATTCTAAATTTCTCCATAACTGATAAGTATTATACTTAGGACTTAAACATCAGGGATGTTACACCCCTCCCCCTCATCTTTTACAACCTTTGTACCTTATATACTTTAGATCTCACCTCCCAGTTTGATGAGTCTGAACCCCATCTCATACAGAATCTTGAGACTTGTGCACTTACAATTGTGTTACCTTTCCTAATCAAATTTGCATCTTTAGCTCTGCTGCTTCAAAAAGTGTCACTGTATTTGCTTGTTGTAGTTCTTCAATGTTTAGACTTCACAATAATCAAATGCTTTCATGCACTTAAATAATTTACATCTAATGTGTATAAACTTACATCGTATAATCACATTTGTAGGTTTGTGAAGATTGTATTGGAGAAAGGGAGAGCTGTGCATTGGTGGAGAAGCTCAATTACCAGAATGAAGATATCCATGTCTATTTAATCCGTGGAAAAGAAGCACCAAAATCTATTAAAGAAGCATCTAAAGCTGTCGTCACATCAGATCGTCGGGCTTCGAAGCGTTCCCGGAGAACAAGCTCTGGAAATTCAATCAATTTGAAAGTATCTGGTTCTACATCCGTATATCAGTTGAAACTCATGATATGGGAGTCTTTAGGGGTATGCACACTAAATCTATAAAGTTTTGCAAGCACGGTTGTTGATTGGTTTCCTTCTCTGTATTTCAAAAGGGGCTTTCAGACATTTTTTTTAACTTCTCCATCCAGCTTTGGGATGTGCTCTCGTTTTTTGTTGGTTATACTTGCCTGTTTCTTTGGACTGCTCCAAATTATTAAAGAACTTAAACTCTTCATGCATTCAGATTGTGAAGGAGAACCAGAAGCTTCACAAAGGCTCTGTTGAGATTGAAGATGACTTTGCTACTCTTGCTGACAAGGGTATTTTTGCCGGGGATGTTCTTTGGGTCAGGGACTCTGAAATCTATGAGAACCGCGACATAGCAGGTGAATAACCAAAGTATGATATAGAAATCATGAAAAAATGGAGGTTGTTGGTGTTTTTAAGCATTTGCCATTTATGCGTTTCAGATGAGATTTCAGAGCAGAAGGCTGATACGCTACAGGCTGAGGAAGGCTTTCGAGGAACTCTGTTGACATCAAGTGTTTCAGCTCAGCTTTGTCAGGATATAGCACTTAGTGAATGAGTTATCACACCTGATGTATAGCTGCTTATCTGCTGATCAAAATGGTTAAGCTTGCTGGGAGGTAATGGTTGACTCACTAATTATTTGTTTTTATTGTATATATATACTTGCCTTTGTTTTGATTGCATAGCATTGCCTTTCTCAGGACCTGTCTATTTTCCCCTCAGCTTATATAATCCAGGTAATAGGTGTGGAATAACAAGGTTAAAATAAGCTGAAATAGACTGGTCCAGGGTAGCTTATATAGGATTAATAAGTTGCGGGGCCTAGATTATATAAGCTGTGGCTTATAAGTTGGGGGTGTTTCTTGACCATAAGCGTACATAATCCGAATTATAATCTAAAATAAGCTGTACACCTCTCCCTCTCCCTCTGAGCATGCAGCATCATATGAATTGGTTCCACTGTTTATCCATTCAATCAATGGAACTTTTAAATTAGCTACTGTTTCAAACACCTGTTGTTTTGTGTGTATATATAAGCTCTTACATGCTTCATGTATGAGATAATTGTTAGTAGCAAATAATGAATCTGGAACCTTGTCCACCACATTGCTGCTGCGCTACCTTTTAGTCCATTGTCCATACCCTAGCTCACTGCTCGGTGCTTACATTGTGTGATCTGTCATCAGTGAAACGCTAACGCATGGTGTCTTGTGATGCAGGAATCGTGATTGCTTCGTAGCGGAATTATGGTGGTCCTGGTGTCCGGGCAGCATTTTTTGTCAACTCCTTATCTCGGCTTTTTTCAGTGAGGAAAATAGAAGAGGCTCCTCCTGAAGCTGTCGGTCTTCCCTGATGTAATTACATGGCTAGTAGGACGTTGGCTATTTCCGTCGTGTGGGCTGCATGCGTAGTTTTTTTTTTTTTTTTACTCTCTTTTCCCTGGGAGGGCTACGACTACGAGTGACTTGCCTTGTACCTGGTGGCCTGCTATGCAGAGGTTGCTGAGAGGCTGGAGACTTGTACTGATACTGAGGTGGTAGACTGGTAGTAGTGGTGGTATTAGTATCAGTAGTAGTAGTTGGCTTATCACGTTTGCTAGATGAGATCTTAGGGCCTGCAGGGGCTTTTAATCCCTTTGTGTTGCACCCTGTTGTCTTGGGTTAGTCTGGGCTATCAGTTGGTATTACGCGGAAGAAATTCTAGGTCTCTCAAGCAAGGTATCATCGCACAAGATCACGTTCTACAATGTCATCTGTGGCTGTCTTTTTAGAAACAACATCTGCACCTTGCTTTCGCACCAACAGATAACTTTCTAAACTCTTTGATCAACTAACCAACATTGTTTAAACTCACATCGACCGTGAAAAATATGTTACAGTCTGAGGGCGAAATGTTTTGGTTTAACTAGAAAAGATGTTCCATAAAATATATGCATTTGAAAACGTTTAACCTTACAAAATAGGATTGCTGTCCTCTGCGTTGCTCACGAGCTATACATGTGGAAGAATATACAACATTTTGGTTGCCTATTTCCTAAGTTGGAGAACGCGTTATGATATTTCGAGAAAAGATTCGACAAGACGGATGAAATTGTTCTCATGCTTCTGTAGTGGGGACATGGAACCTGTGACCAAGAGTACATGACTCCTTCATAGTGACAGGAAGTAGAGAAATTTGGAATCCTTACCACAAATTATGGAAGCCTTGCAATTTCAACGGCAAATACTTACTCCATAAGTGTATTATCATCCTTCAGCGCCACTAGCAGTGGTGCATGACTATATTCTTCAACATTTCCATCAGTTGGCACGCTCAAACATCATCAAATTAGTCAGATGAAAGTACATTGCGATCATTAGAGACTGCAACAAACAACACTGACAAGTCAAAGGTAAGTCTAAATTACAGTAGCTGCACTAATATCAGTAAAGAACTTGTACACGCATATTAGCTACATGCTGAATTTAGCACTTGGATTTCATGCAGTCCGACTCTCTAACACGTTAATCTACACCACATTCACTCCTGCATTGCATCTGGCTTTGGCTCTGGCTCTGGCTCTGGCTCTGCCCCTCCATCTTCCTCTGCCTCTGCCTTCGGACGGGGTGGTGGCAAAACCTCCTTCACCATATCCAAAAACTCCTGGACCCGTTCGTCTTCATTACATGCTTCTAAATGCTCATCCCTGTTAAATCGTCTCCCACATTCTTCTATCATCTGTGGTGGAGGATAAAATCAAACAGAACAAAACGGTAAAAAATCAGAATGATGGTTACCCAATTAACAAATTTCTGCACTTATTTGCAGATAGACTGTCTAACAGTAAACAATAACAGCCAAATTCTGCGGACATCCCAACTAGTTTTCCTGATGGCATGAAGCTATCAAGTGTAACCATTATAAGTTATAGCAACTTATAAATGGGCAGTTCTTGGAAGTGTAATCAATAACATTAACAATCATTGCCTAATATTTGACACACTTGAACTACTTTTATCTGCCCATTGTTGTAAGGAAGATTAAGGCTAGAAGACGAACCACTTCCAAAATCAAAGTCATGGACAAACACTAGATAGAAAACCAACTTATGGACAAGTCAATGTTCTTAAGGATATGAAACATAAGACAGAAATCGAACTTATGAACAAGTCAACGTTCTTAAGGATATGTAACAAGTATGATTGCCATACCGTATATCCTTTCAAGCTCGTGTCACGTGATTACAGAAAGAAGAAAAAAAGCAGAATTTCCAAAAAAAAATGTGCATTATTAAAAGCAACTCAGTCCATTTGCTTCTATATTTAGAAATATGCATAGGTTCCTGAATAGGCAACACCCAGTTACCCTCACATCAATGCTAAACTTCAAACACATCCTTTCTTTCAACAACAATAAACAAAAGCTAACAATATATCTAATACGATAGGAAGACACTTTCATGGTGAAAGGGCAAAAAAAAAAACTGTAACTGCAATAGCTTAGTTTGCATTAACCAAGCAATATAGCAAAACTGGAAGAAAAAAAAAAGAAGCATACTCATTATCAGCAAGATAAACACAACAGTACCGCATATGCATCAGCAGCTGAGGACGGTCTCCAGTTCATGACATTTAGCTTATCAGCATCTGCAAGCCTGAAACCCTCACTTCTCTTCACAAATTCGTAGATTGATTCCCTTGTCTGGCTGCCAGCAGGGGTTTTTAAGAGGTACTCATACACCTAAGCGAGATAATGACAACTATTAGACTAGTTTAGGCACAAAATAGCATACAAAAACAAGGTAGATGAAACATTAGGTACAGAGCAAAAAAAAAAAAAAAAGAGTAAGCGGTCACCTTACACTCTGATGCAGCAACAGCCCCCAAGCATCCCATAGGATCAATTTTGGCTCCTCTTGATCGCAAGAAATCAAGTACTTCGAAGTTTGTAAGGGGCCCTGCATTTTCTTTCAGTCTGCAGAACAACAGTGGGCACTGGTTCAACATGATGGCTGATAAGCAGCACAGGGCATTCAAGACGTGGACACTTAATCACCATTTTACATGTTAAAACCTTGAAAACTGGAAACCATCATCAACCAAGGATGTCCCTGTTAACCCACAGATAACCACTAACATCTGAGGCACTAGCTGGACCCCATTTTTCAAGAAATTCTATAGTTGAAAAATATGTGAAGATCGAAGATTGACAGCTTAGCGCAGCATACGAGTAACAGCGAACAACAAAAAGTCACAGGTTGGTGATGACAGATGACCACTCACATCTTCATTGCTGCTGCGGTCCAGGGGCCGACAGAAACTCCTTGGCAACTGACTGACTGCGCCCACACCCACAGCTGGATTCACCTTGCTCACTGAAGAAGACGAAGAGTGGCCTAATCGCAAGTTCAAAACATGGACAGATCGGGTTACCAACAAAGCTTGCACGCAGCGTAGGAAATCAGTACCTAGTATTTTTAATCTAGGCTATGCCTAGCCAAAACTCCAGTATGCAATTTGGTAACACAGTTAAAAAATGCTCCAAACAATTTGGTATACAAGTATCAACAACATAACTAGAAGTACGATAAGATGCAGGTGAAAGGTCTTCTCGTGACAAGTTAAATTGAAGAAACAAGCTTGGAACTCGCATAGATATCACAATACAAAAATAGTTGAAACATAAGATAAAATCCAGACACAAAAAGAAGATTACAATACTAGTGTAGCGATAATCGCTTCCTCATGGCCAATGAAGTGTCGGTTACTAGGGCTCTGATTTTAAGCTAAGCAAACCCGTAAAGACTTGTGGCGCGTCAACGTGGCAGGCTAAGCTAACCATCTAAGCAACAAATCAAACCTACGCCTCAATTTGGAACTCGAGAAACGGCACGAGACTCAAGTCAGTACCACTCACCAGAGGATAGGGCCGCCGAGCACTAGTCTGCAGAGCTAGGATTGGGATTTGGGAATATGCAGACTGCAGATCAGAAGCCAGAAGAGGGGCCGGATGGCGAGATCGACGCGGAGGCCGGATGGCCGTGGAGGCGGAGAGAGGCTCGGAGGAGGGAGGAGCCGTTGCTGAGCGCCTGGGCGGTGGAAGCGGGAGGCCGGGCGGGCGGAGGCCAGAGGGGCGGAGCTGCGGAGCAGAGACCCCCAACAACCCCTGCCGCCGCTCTCGCCCCCAACAACCCCCGTGCTCGATTTTGAGGAGAGGAACGGATTGGAGATTTTGGGCTACTCGGCTGCTGGGCTGTTGGATCCTATAATTAATGGGCTTGGTTTTCGCAAAAAAAAAAATTAATGGGCTTGGCTCAAAAACGTCGTAGGCCCGCCTCACTAGAGCAGCACGGCGCGCTGTGGCCCGCGCGGGCCAAGCGGGTGCCTCACTAGAGCAGCACGTCATACGCATGTTAGAATTCAAGCAAAGGAATCAACATTACTTGAATACTTTTTCTTTGAAGGCAAAAGTCAATAATGTACATACCCGTACTGGTGTTCTGCGAGATCGAGAGCCCAATACTGTACAACAGCCTGTTCCTCTGCTCCTTATTTGCATGAACGATACATTTCTGGATAATACAGCAGCCTTGACGATCCTTTGATAGCTCAACACAGTATTCTGTAGCCGCGTTGAGAAGCAACTGCAATGGTACGACTGAAGGAGCATCTAGGCCCCTAATTCGATTTTGACGATTAATAACAACATGATCATTACGATTAACGTGTGTTTTGCAGCGGCAATTAATAAGTTAGTACAATGATGTGCTTTATGGTACTCTTGTGGGGGATATAGTACCCGGGTACCTCACGAGCAAGCCTGACAGCCCACCAAAAGGGGGCAGCCCAGCCCACCGTTCTGGACCTGAAGACGTGCGGGACAAGTCGGCGCACGGAGGAAGGATCTGGAAGGAGAAGTCCTAGTTGGAATAGGAATTATTGTAAAGAAGGAAAGGATTCTTAGAGATAGGATCGGATACAAACCGACTTGTAACCCTGCCCCCCGATATATAAGGCGGGCAGGGACCCCCTCAAAAAGAACGACACCACAACTCGACTCATCAGACAACAACTAAACACGCAATACAACACCCCAAAACAGGACGTAGGGTATTACGTCGAGTCGACGGCCCGAACCTGTATAAACCCTTGTGTCTGTCCATCCTAACCATCTTGCTTCCGATCTTTGCGATCTTCCCTGCATTACAAATCACTTCCGTGGGCTACCCCGTGGAAGACTGCCGGAGATAATATCACCGACAGTGGCGCGCCAGGTAGGGGATATCGCCGAGATCAATCTGGTAAGCTCGATGGATCGCGTCAAGATCTTGGACAGCTGCAACCTCCCGGACGTCGACGAAGTCGAGATCCAGTTCGGGGACGTCATCACCGCCGCTTTGGATACCCAAGCGGCAGGAGCTACGGTCGCCACGGAGGTCTCCTCTCTGGCGCCGACTTCGGCCATCACGGCCCAATCCGGTCCGATCGCATCTGATCGTGCCGGATCTACCCCGCTGAGTCCATCGCAGAACGCGAGGCCAGACCAGTCGGGAACAGATCTACAATCACTCGGTTCCGATCCGACTCCTGAGAGTCGCGTCGCCGAATCATCGCAGAGCGTAAACGCTCAACCAACACGCGTCCAGAGCCCTGAGGTCATTACTGTTCAGACCCCTGGCTTTTGCGCGCTTGCTCGGAAGCAGAAGAAGAAGGACATCGTCCAATCGGATGATTACTTCTCTGGGAGCGACTCCTACGGGTTAGATCTACTGGGACCCTCAATCCTGGACGATCTGCCGGAAGGATACACAGTGTCCGATGCCTCTACAGAGCCGGAACTATTAGGATCACTCGGAGAATTGACTCCGAGTAGTTTGGAGCGTTACACGCCCACATCCGACTTCTCCGAGTCCGAGGAAGACTACCTCGCGCAAGAGGGAGTCGGATCATATTGCTACATGGTGGCGCCAGCAACGCCAACCAATCCTGTTTCAGAAGATGAGGTCACTCCTGCTGAGGAGACGACCGAAGCTAGGAACCAGCGTCGAGGACGCAATGCCAGTCGGGCGACTCGCAGAGCCGCACGACCGCACGGAGCCAACGCGTCAGGATCTGGCACTGCTCGACTCCAAGAGCCTCACTCTGAAGATCATCGTCGCCAACGGGATCAACACGAGCGGAGGAGCACCCGGAACTTGATGCGCGACGGCATGTTCGAGTTCAACGGACACGAGGTCTACGAGACACCGGTCCAGAACCTCGTTACTATCAACGAGGAAATCAATCGGCTGCCGCCTAACACTCCGGGCCTGGAAAAGGTAAGGGCTCTCGTGCAGGCCGCTTCCGTCCAGGTTCACCAGATGCAAGGCAGAACGACCACGGACGCTCCTGAACCCGGTTCATCTCGACACCGGGCCGGCGGCGGATCGGGTCGTGATGAAGACCTCCGCACCACGATCAACAGAGATCGAGATGCGAGGGACATCATCACCAACAGCACCGAAGAGCGCCACCGTGAGGAAATCCGACGGCGCGAAGAGTACGATCGGGATCATGGAAATCCCCGTCGTAACCCCAACAGGAGCGGCTACTCGACAGAGTCAGACTACTCTGACCTCTCCGGTAGCCCGAGGCGCGGCAACAATGGCGGTCGACGACGAGTGCTTCCACCACCCAGGCGACCGACTCCACCAAGAGATCGAACTCCACCGCGCAGCAGAACCTACCGGCAGGACCGAACTCCACCCAGGACTCGGAACTATCGGAGGACCCGTTCCCCGCCCAGGGACCGGGATCGCAGGAGGGACAGCACACCCCCAAGAGCAACTGACGGATCGGGTCCGAGCGATTCCCGCCCTAGATGTCGGATCGGCGGATTCCAGTCTTTCACCGAGCGCTTGAGAAGCGTGACGTGGCCCAGAGGCTTCAAGCTGTCGGATATCGACAAGTACGACGGGAAATCTGACCCATCTCAATGGCTTCAGATCTACTACACCGCCGTACAAGCGGCCGGCGGCGACGAGGACGTGATGGCAAACTATCTTCCCATCATGCTCACCAAGGACTGCCGCAACTGGCTGGCAGGACTCCCGCAGGACGCCATCGACAACTGGGAGCAGCTTACCGAACTCTTCATCGGTAACTATCTCGGTACCTAGGAAAGGCCCGGGAGCAAGCGGCTCCTCGGTCAGATCAGGCAGCGCAAGAACGAGACCCTGCACGACTTCGTGCGCAGGTTCTCAGAAAAGCGCAACTCCATCACGGACGTCACGGATCAGGAGGTGATGTCAGCTTTCCAGCGCGGCATCTCCGACGGGAGACTGATCCATAAGTGGACTCGGAAGCCACCCGCGACTGTCAATGACATGTTCCGGGTCGCTAGCACGTGGGCGGACGCCGAGATCGCGGAAAGAGAACAGCTCAGCGAGATCAGAAGTCGCTGGGAAGAAGAGAACAAGACGACTCGCAAACGCGACCGCCGCGAGGACGAAGACCGACACGACGACCATCGACGCAATGACAGCCAACCTCGCAAGAAGAAGAGCGAGGGAGACATGGTCGCCGCCCTAGGACCGGTCCAGAGGCCGGGTAACTCCAGAGGACTTCCAGCGCATGCTCGATGAGCAATGCCCTTACCACAAACACAAGCACTCGGCGCGAGAGTGCTACGGGCTCAAGCGAGCCTTCACCGGGGGCAACAGAGGCCCCCCATACAGAAAGAGGAACGATGGTTCCCCGCGAGACGACAGGCGAAACGACGAGCCCGGCGATGACTTTCAGGAAGCCGACCGAGTGGTCCGCATGATCTATGGCGGACCAGAGTTCGAGTCGAAGCGCCAGCAGAAGCTCACCCATCGCCAGGTCATGCACGCGAGGGAGCCACCGGTACCTGAGTACCTCAAGTGGTCGGAAGTACCGATCACATTCACCCGGGAGGATCATCCAAACTTCATACCGAAGCCCGGGTCCCATGCCTTGGTGGTAGCCCCGACGATCCGCAACGTTCGGCTCACCAAGGTACTAGTCGACGGTGGCAGTGGCCTGAACATCCTCTTTGCTAACACATTGAAGGAGCTCGGCCTGACTACTCTCGACCTGAGTCCCCCCAATCCGCATTCTACGGTTTGATACCGGGAGAGGGGGCAGAACCACTCGGGCACATCACGCTGCCCGTCACCTTCGGAGACCGGAATAATTACCGGACCGAGCACATGCAGTTCACGGTGGCGAACTTTGAAACTGCATACCACGCCATCCTTGGGAGGCCGGCACTCGCCAAGTTCATGGCGATTCCTCACTACGTCTACTTGCAGGTCAAGATGCCAGGACCGAAAGGCGTAATCACCGTCTTGGGAGACGTCCGAGTCGCATACACGTGCGAGCAGGAAACTCTCAACGCGGCAGCCGCCCTGGACATGTCCAAGCGCATGGAACAAGTACTGGCTGCATCACAGGAGGTGGACAAGGACGCTCTAGAGATCCCCACCAAGAAGCCAGCAAGAGAAGCCATCGCGCCAAGCAAGGAGACGGAGCTGAAGAGGATCTCTCTGGACTTGGACGACCCAAAGAAGACGGCCATCATCGGGCAGAGTCAGACTCCACGGCAGGCTCTGCCCTGCTCTGCTTTCTCGACAGCTATCCAGGCTATTACCAGACAGGCCTACAGCCAAACGATCAGATAAAGACCTCGTTCGTCACATCGTTCGGTGCTCCTTTGACCTTCGGTTTGAAAAACGCCGGCGCGATCTACCAGAGGACAATTCAAGCGCGTATGGATCAATTGACTCTGGACGCAATAGAACGCCTACATTGATAAATCCATGGAACATCGAGCACTTACAGCGTTTCTACGCCTAATCCAGTTATGTATTTATCTTTTTTATTTTTAGATTTATTTTTTCCGAGTGATTTTGGAGGGTAGTCACCCCCAGTTACGACTCGGCATGTTCGCAATGAGTTATCAATAAAGTTGATTTCATCTTTCATCTATTTCTACTACTCGCATCTCCTCTTTCGCGTCACGCACATAAAGTATGAGGGGAATAAACCTTAAATCGAGAGGGAAAGTACTCGCCAAGTCAAAGCTCTAAACGTACGACAAAGACTCTGCGGCATGAGACTGAGACCAACGAGGCTAATCTACTCCGTAACAGGTCAACCACTCAGAAATTAAGGCTAGCGCAGAAAGAAAGGGAGTTGTAGACCAATAAAAACTTATATACAAAAGTGACAATTCAAACATTGTTCAAACAAATACTGGTTCGACCAAATACTACAAATACTTTATTTACATTGCAGGGTCACCAGCACCAGACGGGGCCGCTTCATCCGAGTCATCAACAACATCCTTGGACAGGACATTGGCGATGGGCTCGACTTCATGGAGTAGCCTGCCCACGTCGTCTTCAGAGGTGCCGGCAGCATACCCGCGGCCGAGTGGCTCCAGGTCTGACGCCGGGAACAGCGACTTGAGCACTGCCAGGACATGGCCACAGCTGGCCTGGCTGATGGAGCAGAGCTGCCGCCGGAAGTAGCGTGGGAGCGCCCGAACGCGGTCGAGGATGGAAGCTGAAGACGATGACGCCTCCGGCTCGATCTCCTCCGCCACCACTCGGATAGCATCCTCCAGCGCTATCTTCTCAGTGCGCAGCGCCTCAGCCTCACCTTGCAGCCGGGCCACCTTGGCAGTGAGCTCTGCGAATTGGGACATAGTCCGATATCGATAATCTAAAGAAGGTTAGATCTGAATAATATTTTCACGTCTGACAGAAGAACAAATAAGGAAGAACATACCTCTGAGCTCGTGCACGGCCTGGGCCTCGTTGAGCTTAGCCTGCTCTACCTCCCCGCATAAATCGCGGGTGGTACGCTGGGCTTCCTCCAACTCGGCCTGGCGCTCTACCGCAGCAGCTTCGAGCTCAGCCACTCGGGCCACCAAAGAGTCGGCCTTAGCAACTGCAGAAGATAATTCTTGAATAACCGAGGCTTTGGCCTCGGCATCAGCAGCTAAGTTCTGCAAAAACAAGTCAGATGACAATATGAATCAATATACCACTCGGTATTCGATATCAACAAGATAAGTAGCTCGGGAAGTACCTTGGCTATGTGGCCCATCCGACGATGGAGTGACAGGAACTCCTCCAGAGGAGTCAGGGGAGCACCACCACTCATAACGCCGACCGCCGAAGAAGCAATCTCGACCGCCGCAGTCTGGGGCTCCTCCACTGCTGCAGTCGGCTCAACCGCAGGAGCATGCTGGGGGCTGCCTTGAGGAACTGGCGGCGGGGTCGGCGACGCCGGTGTAGGACTCGGCGGTGGCGGGGTTAGCTCCCGCTGCGACTCGGGTAGCGGACCCACAGGCTGATCGCTGAGAAGATCAGCCGAGTGGATCGGCACCTCTGGAGTTTGGATTGTTGGGGCTTCGGTCTCAACCGCCGACTGAGGCGGAGGACCCGAGAAGGGGACCTCAGACGGCGTGCTACAGGATAAAGCATATATGGATCACTAACAAAAAGACATAAAGGAAATCAAGAGATAATAAGGATACTTACAGAGTAGAAATGCGCATTCTCAGGCGCTTTCCTTTCCGAGTAGGGGAAGGGAGGTCCCTCGGACTTGCAGCACTCAGAGGCATTACTGCAAGGGGAGACTGCTCCGAGCTCGTGATTGGCGGGTGGAGAGACGACTCGGCGATGCCAGCTTCATCTTTCTCCGAGTCCGACGACTCAGAGATAAGGAGTTGGCGGCGGCTGGGCGCATCCCTGAACACGATCCCAGTGGAGATCTTCCGCTTCTTCAGAGCAGGAGCAGCCTTCCCACCACTCGGAGATTGCACATCGGGAGAAGGAGAGGATGACAGAGTGATATCCGAGTCGCGCAGATCACTCTCACTTTCCCCGACTGCTTCTTCAGATCCAACGGCCCTGCGTCGACGAGGTTGATCCACTCCCTTTGGCATCTCAGGCAAAGGAGGGAGGGATACAAAGGCAACTCGACCCTGCAAAAATTGGGTTCAGTTCTGAGATTACACCCAATGGGTGGAATTGAAATAAAAACAAAGGACAATTCAAAGCATGTCTGGATCAATTGATCCCAGACATAGTAGAAGCTTACATCGACGACATCGTGGTCAAGATCATGAACCCCGAGGACATGATAGGGAATCTGACAAAGGTCTTCGAACGCCTACGCGTATTCCGGTGGAAGCTCAACCCGGAAAAGTGTGTCTTCGGAGTACCCTCAGGTAAACTACTCGGCTTCATGGTCAGCAACCGCGGGATCGAGGCAAATCGCGAGAAGATCACGGCCATCACCAAGATGCTACCACCAACCTGTCAAAAGGATGTACAGAAGCTTACTGGATGCATGGCAGCGCTCGGTCGTTTCATATCACGACTCGGCGTTCGTGGATTGCCGTTTTTCAAACTGCTCAAGAAGCAGGACAAGTTCGTGTGGGATGACGAGGCGAAGCGATCTTTCCAGGAACTCAAAGATTACCTGCAGAGTCCTCCCATCCTCGTCCCACCTCAACCAAGAGAACAGCTCTACCTCTACATCTCTGCTACTCCCCGAGTGGTTAGCACGGTACTAGTGGTCGAGCGTCCTGAAGAAGGACACGCATATGGAGTTCAGCGACCAGTCTACTTCATCAGCGAGGTTCTGACCATATCTAAGGTACGCTACCCCCATGTGCAGAAATTATTATATGGAGTTCTTATCTCAGCAAGAAAGCTGAAGCACTACTTTGAGGCCCATCCAATCTCGGTGGTTAGCGAAAATCCTTTAGGGGAAATTCTCCATAACCGAGACGCCAGCGGCCGAATCGTCAAGTGGTCAATAGAATTGGCTGC
This sequence comes from Urochloa ruziziensis, assembly GCA_015476505.1. Taxonomy (NCBI): domain Eukaryota; kingdom Viridiplantae; phylum Streptophyta; class Magnoliopsida; order Poales; family Poaceae; genus Urochloa; species Urochloa ruziziensis. Next base: position 1,911 of record WEIB01000944.1, on the reverse strand, counting down.
CCATCACATAAACTTTGTTCCACGTACTGCTATCAAGTCTCAGGTCTTGGCCGACTTCGTAGCAGACTGGACAGAAAACCAAGCTCCGGCTGATGACGAGGTAGTTGAGTACTGGGAGATGTACTTTGATGGCTCCCTCCAGATAAAAGGAGGCGGCGCAGGCGTACTCCTGATCTCCCCAAGTGGACAGGAACTAAAATACGTCCTTCAAATCATGTTTCCAGTATCCAACAACGCAGCTGAGTATGAAGCAGCCCTGCACGGTCTCCGCATTGCAGTATCTTTGGGTATCAAACGCCTGATGGTACGCGGGGACTCTGCCCTGGTCATAAACCAGGTAAACAAGGATTGGTCCAGGACCAACGAAAAGATGGACGCATACTGCGAGGAAATTAGGAAGCTGGAAGGGAAATTCTATGGCTTAGAGTTCCATCACGTGGTGCGCGACCATAACAAGGCAGCAGATGAGCTCGCTAAGATGGGGTCCACCCGTGAAGGCGTCCCACCCGGAGTTTTCATACAAGATCTTATCAAACCATCTATCAAGATAAACCCGGATGGCACTGTCGCGGAGCAACAAGTCGGAGAATCCCCAGAGTCGGCCACACTAGTGGTAGACGAACCGTTAGACTGGAGGACACAGATCATCGATTATCTGGATAGCGGCATATTACCCGCAGAGGTCGCGGAAGACAAAGATCTAAACTCGCTCCACGAACAAATCGTGCGGCGCAGCAAAAACTACGTCATCATCGGAGACAAGCTGTATCGTCGATCTGGAGTTTCCCAAATCCTACAAAAGTGCGTAAGTCGCACTGAGGGTATAGAGCTCTTGACTGACATACATAAAGGAATTTGTGGCAATCACGCCGGGGCTAGAACCATTGTTGGTAAAGCTTTCCGGTCTGGTTTCTACTGGCCGACTGCTGTAGCAGACTCAGAGAACATTGTGCGGCACTGCAAAGGGTGTCAGTATTTTGCAAGGCAAATACATGCACCTGCACAACAGCTGCAAACCATACCAGCGTCCTGGCCCTTCGCTTGTTGGTGCTTGGATATGATTGGTCCATTTAAGAAGGCTCCTGGTGGTTTTGACCATGTCCTTGTAGCTATTGACAAGTTTACCAAGTGGATTGAGGTGAAACCAGTCAGAAAGCACACGGCAGCCAAGACCATCGAGTTCTTCACCGACATCACCCACCGCTTCGGAGTCCCAAATCGTATCATCACAGATAATGGTACGAACTTCGTGGCGCAGGAGTTTAAAGACTGGTGCAGCGAGAGGAACATCAAGCTATGCCCCGCATCCGTGGCACACCCAAGGGCCAATGGCCAAGTCGAAAGAGCCAATGGCGAAATAATCAAGGCGCTCAGGGCCCGGATATTCAAACAGCTGAAGCAACATGACGGACGATGGATCAAGGAGTTGCCGGCTGTAGTCTGGGGGCTGCGCACACAGCCGAGTCGTGCCACGAAGCAAACTCTGTTCTTTCTGGTTTACGGCTCGGAAGCTATCCTACCAACGGACCTCACATACGGCTCCCCCCGAGTGGAGTTCTATGATGAATACGACGCGCAAGTGGCGCGCATTGAAGACCTCGACAGCATCGAGGAAAAGAGATTGGCTGCCCAGATCCAAGCCGCGCGTTACGCTCAGGTCCTGCGACGCTATCATGATCGATCAGTTAAGCAGAGGTCCTTTGAAGCAGGCGATTTGGTTCTGAGAAGGAAGCAAGACACTAAGGGCGCGCACAAGCTTGCGTCCCCCTGGGAAGGTCCATATATCATCAAGTCAGTAAGTCGCCCAGGCTCATATCGCCTCATGACGGAAGACGGCGTAGACATCCCAAATCCATGGAACATCGAGCACTTACAGCGTTTCTACGCCTAATCCAGTTATGTATTTATCTT